>JAGWEN010000125.1:5000-245183 GCA_018703685.1 Orius laevigatus
CGGGAATGATTTCACAGACGTCTCCCTGCTGAGCGAGCTGCTTCTTTAACTCCTGAATTTGAGACTGAAAATGACGAAGAAGCGCATCTTTGGGGTTTTCGTTTACACGGGCACGATTGCAGATGTTTTTAGCCCGACTTGCATACCTCAACGTACTAATCGTCTCTTCATAATTGTACGACGCAGGACCAATAGTCGCACACTACAAATTCGCTTGAAAAACTGATAACCTAAACACCATTTTTACCATCACAGTTTTAGCATTTCCTCCTAAAGAATCTTGGAGAATACGAGTGAGTTTTGAATTTCGATATGGGATGTGGGTACATTTTCCATCGACAAGGGCGGATATGACATTCCCTAATGTTGAGAGCGATAAATTTATTTTGCTCGCTTCCTTCAATCGTTGGCCAACAGCTCCAGTCTTACTTTGCCTCTCAGACCCCTAAAACAAACAACAAGAGGTAAACCGTAAGTCCAACAAACCCAACCCGCACACTAAAGTTCACCCACCTACACCTGGGGGAGAGAGGCAAGGGGACCCCAAGAGTCTAAGCCTAGACCCCCCCCCCAATCCCGATGGCCCTATTCTATCCTCAGGTCAACCACAGGCCAAACAAGCACGTCAAAAGTTAGAAAATTTCTTTTTCTGATTTTACCAGCAGAAATCCGCAGTTTAATAGACTCGGTACGCCATTAAGAATCTTTGACGAGCGATAAAACGCTTTTAAAAGTGCTAAATGTACAGAGCCGTATTGCTAAAGAAAAACGCGTTAATTGAAATTTTAAATTGAACTATACTTGTCGGAAATCGAATAAAACTTTGTCAGATTCGTAAATCGACTTACAGCTAGGTCGACTAAATGAAGTCGCCCCATTTTGACATGATGTTGATTGTCGTCACCAAGTACGCTCGTCTCCACAGTAATTGTAAAAATCGCATGAGATCTTGAACTTTCGATATTCATCGCCGTCGCGCCAACCACTCCTAAAGGCATCAAAATGTAAATAAATAACTTAATTTAGAATGACCCAACTGTTTTTATTTCCGATTGTCATAATCCGGTCCATATCATCAGCATTGTTAACAACGTAGGTTGTCAGATTTTTAATAAAGACACCAACGTCCGGCCTTTCTTTCACTTCGAGACTTGCCGATGAGTTTGATGAGAGCAAATCTCGGACTTCTTCGTTATAGATTTCGTAGTAAGAAACTCGAACCAGAAACCTTAAAAATAAAAATAAAAAGATAATAATATATTATAAAGAATTGTAAAAGGCCTGAAAAACCATTGTTAACCTTTTCTTCTTTTTTGACAGTTTCAAATAGAAATAATCGAAAATCCCTTGCTCTATTGCAATGCACGTTTTAAGCTCATTATCTATAACACCCATTTTCTAAAATATAATTTTATAAAATATGTTTTTTAATTTTTTTTTTTTTTTCTTTCTTAAATTCATTTAATACAGTATGGAGGAGGAGCTCCTTATGTCAAGTTTCAAAAATGATGCTTGCATGAACGTGTCTATCCCCCTTGTGACTGTGAGTTTCACATGACAAGCCTAAAATCAACCCGAACCCACACACACACACACACACCAACAAATCTTACTTGGTTTCTTCATTAGACTTGGCAATCTGGCCAAATAGGTGCGCGAAGGAGTTCGGAATGACACCTCGAAGTTCAGGTTCAGTATTGACTCCTTCCATCGTAAACGTCTTACCGGTCCCAGTCTGGCCATAAGCGAATATTGTCCCGTTATATCCAGCCAGGACTTTCTCGACGATTGGCCTTGCCGTTTCATTGTACACATCCATCTATAACAAAAAATGAAACCAAGGAAAACAACACGAATTCTCCATTACTTGTTTTGAATCTGTATCGAAGACGATATCGTACGAAAATACTTTAGGTAGGTCTTGTGACCCTCCCTGTGGATTGCGGACGCTGATGCTCCCATTGATGCGGTTTACGGTAACGATGGAACTGTGCCCCGATTCGATCTCTTTACGGTTCAATGGTCTCACTCGCACAACAACTCGCACATTCTCGACTTCCTCTGGAGGTTGAAAAGACTAAAAGAAAACCATTAAAAAGTTCACTTCTTACTTCATTTACTACCTTCAGAAGTTCTTCAGAAGCCTGAAAACGAAACAAAATCAATTATTACAACACCAAAATACAAATAATAAATCCAACATACCGTCATCACAAATCGTTGAGAACATGAAAAAACTTTTCTTTTCTCTGATTATTGATTACACAAGGGAGGTTTTGTCATGACGTTTCCAGGACATGTCCTAATTATTAATTAAACAATAAAAATAAAAACGAAGCACGTTGTGAGGGTATTTTTAAAATTTCAATGCGTTATTTGGATGGATTTTTTAAATTTTGAAATATTGATTTTGATAAATTTGATGATTTAAAACCGGCTGTTTACTGATTACGTACGAGATGGTACGAGTGATAACTGATTAGAGAGGGGGAAGTGAACGGTGGAACAGGTAGGAGCCGCTATTAATGGGTCCCTTTGTGATTTGTCTTTTGTTAAAGTCTCTTTGTCTTGTCGGTGTGTTTAGTCTATGCTATGGTCATAGCCAAAACCTTAACCTTAATTATATATATAGATAAACTGTGGCCAAAACCACAGAAAAAAGTCTGTCTTTCTTAAAAACTGTCTATGGCCATAGCATAGACCATAGACAAAACACACCGACTCAAAAGTAGGGACATTAGGGATTTTAAGTTGGTAGCAGTGGCGGACCCATGAGCAGGTTTCGTTGTCGACCATTGTGTAAACTGTAAAGGTGGTGTAGATTAAATTAGGTACCTAGTAAAAGAGAAGAAAAAATTTTAATTTTCAATCACCCATTACATTAGTCAGTACGATGACTCATTCGAGATAACGCAAGTGTTTTCCCACCTCTTTTCGATCGCTCTCTTCAGTTTCCCTACATTTGAGCGACATTCCGCCCCATTTTCAAGTCGAAATTTTGTGACGATTTTTCGTTTCGATCAAAATGTGGAAGTCGACAGCGGGCGCGAAGCTTGAAGTTCTTCCATCTGCGGACGACGACTGGGAAACGGACCCGGATTTCATAAACGACGTAACCGAACAAGAGCAACGATGGGGATCGAAGACAATCGACGGCTCCGGCCGGACTGCCGGCTCCATCGAGTAAGTTTAAACCCCTTCTAATTCATTTTTCTCCCTTATAATGGGAACAATGGTCGGTTAAAATGTGTCTTTTATTAGTACGGACAGCCATCTCCCACTCAACACCATCCGTAACCCATTATTTTTATACTAATCAATGACCTCCCTCAAATCGTGCAGAAATAAGTTTGTGAAGTCTTATGCTTTAGATAGCTCGTATTTTGTTTACGTCTCCATCAAAGGGAAACCATAAGAATTAACATTGATTCAGGCAAGGTTTATAGAATAAAGGTATTTCTACAAACCTTGGATTCAGGCCCCTCTTTCTCAGCTGAAAATCGCTGAAGATTTGAGTCGAGGAAACTAGTGATGTTTTCTTGTTTTCCTACTTTCTTGAGAAATGTGGAATTCATTTCTAAAATAAGGTGACTTGAGTCAACGATCCCCTAAAAATAGCAAAGCTGCATTGGAATTGCTTGATAACGAGGCTTTTTCTCCAACTCTCTCCTAAAGTACCCATCATGCAATTCAATATTATCAGTTGAGCATTTCGATATTTCCCATCATGCATTTCAAATTTCCCATCATGCTTATCAATTCATGGCATGATACTTTTTTTATATATACACATTGATATTACCAACAATCAAGGTGATTAAACAATTGTTGTTTAATCACCTTGACCAACAATCCTGCACCCTGATATTAACCACCTTGCATTGATAAAGTGAACATAAATTACCACCAATCATGAATTTTAGTAGTAACGATCATGAATTTCGATATTAACAGTCATGAATTTGGGTACTCCGGCCCGGGGGCGCACCTCAGCAGCATCCCCGAAGCAAACTTTTGGCCGGGGGGTGCATCCCCTAGGCCAGCCAGAGCCACTCAGGAAGTGAATAAATGCCAATATGACTTGTTGGTTAATAGCCTTTTATAATTTAATCTACCTATCATGCAGCTAGAATTTCCCATCATGCATTGAGAGAGTAGCTATCAATAATTATCACTAGAGAACGGATCTCTATGCAAAATAATAAAGAATCAATCTAATCAATCATTGAAATCATCAATGAATTGATGAATTTACGTTAAGCATAATGATTCCTTTCTTTGTTTTTTTTCCTTGATGATTATTGATGGATTGGTAAGATTGATTTTTTCTTTTTCAAAAAGATTCGCTCTCTCATTATCACCAATATGCATTTCAATATTAACAATCAGAGACCAAAAACCATCACGACAATCATGGATTTTGATTGGTATCTCTCGCATCATGCATTTTGATATTACCACCAATCATGCATTCTGATATTAACAATCATGCATTTTAGAATTTAAAATCATGCATTGAAAAAGTTCCTATCACTTACCACCTATCAAGCATTTCAATAATATTACAATCATGAGTTTTAATAGGTATCTCCCTTTATGCATTTTGATTGCAACAATCATGCGTTTTGATAGGCATCTCCCATCATGCATTTTGATAGGTCTTTCCCATCACCAATCATGCATTTTAGAATGCATTGAGAAATATCCCATAAATTACGAGCAATCATGGATTTTGATAGATATCTCGCATCATGCATTTTGACTGCAACAATCATGCATTCCTATCATGCTTTTTGATATTAGCAAACCTGTTTCAAACTGGTTCTGGATCTCTTTGTCTTTAGTATGAAATAGGAAGAATTTATTTATTTATTTAGAGTTTCATTTAAAATTTCAATGTTTTGTTGGATGTAGGCTTTATTGTTTATTGTTAGTAGTTGTTTATTCAGCGAAATATTGATGTCACCTTTTTAGTTTTTGTTGATTTGAATTATGAATAAAAATTTATAGGGGTTACCTTGTTTTCTTTAGATCTTATGGGGTTTATTTGACTAGTAATTGAATATTTTCTGTTCCAGTCTTAATAAGAAGTAAAACGGTCGGAGTAAAGGGAACGAAACGCGTGCAAGGAGTGCGCAACACTTGTTCTTCAAATGGATAAGTTGTTTTATTCTTGCATTTATTATTTTAAAGATTGGACTTTATTAATTTCTCTAACACGAAAGCGTGCGCACTCTTTGCCGCGGTCCAGCGATGAGTGACGTGATGTCGTTGAGTGATTTGAAGTGGTCGTACCGCGGCGAAGGGAACGCGAATCTGGTCCTCGCCCTTCCTGAAGACAGGATTATAGTTCGGATCAAAAAGTGCGAGTACGGGATCGAAATCGATAAAAATCACGAGTTAAAGTTGATCAAAGACGTTCAATTCCATAAAAACATTATGATCGCCCTTTTAGGAAAGACTTTCGTCCACGCGCCCAAAATCGCCCGTCTCTCCGAACAGGAAATCGCGCAAATCGACCACTGCCTTTATAATTTCCGTCCTCAATTTAGACTAAACAAAGGCATCAGGTTCAGCCTTGTAACTTGCTATCCGGATTACACACGAATCTCAAAAAACGACGTTAATACTTATTGCTTTGAAATCAAGCCTAAACAAGGCTGGACTCACCCCGCTGACCGACATCCATCGAAATGTGCCTTTTGCGGACACCAGTATTTGAAATTTATGAAGAAACGTATTCATAAACTGAGCCAGTATTGTCCTTTAGATCTATTCTCGGGTGACGAATTCAGGATGAAGCGAGCACTCCAAAACTTATTGGTGACCCCTCAAAACAACCTGAAGATATTCAAAAATGGAAACGTCATTTACAGTGAGGATTGCCTTGCCGACTATTCGCTCATTTTGAAACAATTTCTAAACTGTGAAAACTCAAACTTTTTGGACGTTTGGAGTTCGTTGATGCAGGAAGCGCTCACGAAACCTCTAACGGAAGATTCTCCGCTTCCGTCCATTGTCGAAGACACCGTAGACGATCGCACATCAACCGGCTGTGACTGGAGTTTCCTCAACCTGCCCAAAAACTCGGTCTTGCACAGAATCCTCATGATTCAAAAACTCCAGAAAACGAGTTTCAACACTGTTTACAAAATGTACCGCGAAAAGTGCGAATCTGAAGACGACTACGAGTACGTGAACAAACTTTTATCGTCGTTCGATGACTTAGATCCAATTCAGCGCTATTTATTGTCAGTCACCGCAAAAGACTGTTCCATTTTTATATCTTTCCAACAATCCAATGATAAAAGCGATTACCATTACATTACTGATAAAAATGACGTTAACTACCGCTTAAGCATCGGAATATCCGATATCGACCCTAAACCGTTATCGTGTCTCGAAAAACACTATAGACGCGACAAAGACGTTTTGTCGGCCATTAAGTTCTTAGAAAATTCTAAAATTATTTTTTAATTTGTGTGATTTTGTTTCAATTTACCATTATTTTTGTTAGTATGAAGAAATTAAGGGAAGAGGTAGCAGCTTCGGACGCAGTCCATAAGAAGAAACAGCAGGAAGAAGGCCCTAAAGCAGCATTTGGGTATGGCGGAAAGTTTGGAGTTCAAACTGATAGGTAAATGATTCAATCAAGGCTATGAAGATTAATAAGATTCTTTTAACTTTTAGAATGGATAATTCAGCCGTCGGACACGACTATATTGCCAAAGTAGAGAAACATGTCTCTCAGAAGGACTACAGTGCAGGATTCGGTGGTAAATATGGAGTACAGAGCGACCGCGTGGACAAAAGTGCAGTAAACTGGGAGCACAAAGAGGCTCCGCAGAAACACGCGTCGCAGACTGACTACAGGACCGGTTTCGGCGGCAAATTCGGTGTTCAGACCGACCGACAAGACAAAAGCGCCGTCGGCTGGGATCATGTCGAAAAACTTCACAAACACGAATCGCAGATCGGTATGAACAATTTGATTAGTCATGTTATGTTGCATGTTTATTCTTTTATTTCTTTTGTGCAATGAGTAGATTATGCTCGTGGTTTCGGTGGTAAGTTCGGAATCGAAAAAGACAAGCAAGACAAAGCTGCTGTAGGCTGGGATCATATCGAAAAACCTCAAGTCCACCCTTCGCAGAAAGGTATTTGAAAACTCTTCCCAATCACACACCTTTAAGGAGTGGCGTAACTAGAAACCGGTGATTGGTGACCCTCAGAACCCAGTGGTGGAGGCTCACTTGTCTAGTCCCTCTCTCTCTCTCTTCTTATTCCCCAGGCTCCTTTTTTGCTCCTAGTTACGCTACTTAATTGTACTAACCTAGATCTGTTAGCTGCACCTAACTAACAAAGAATAAGTAAAATAATTTTTAATTTTACATAGATTACGCTGTCGGTTTTGGCGGTAAATTTGGTGTTCAGGCCGACCGGCAAGACAAAAGCGCCGTCGGGTGGGACCACGTTGAAAAAGTTTCGCAACACCATAGTCAAGTCGATCACAGCAAAGTATTTCTTTTCTTTTTTTTATTTTGATTTTTATTTATTTATATTTTTTTTTCTTTTTTTTTTAAATAATTTAAATCAGGGTTTCGGAGGAAAATTTGGTGTCGAGAAAGACAGAGTTGACAAATCGGCACACCACTTTACAGAGTCGCCCGAAAAAGTTGGAACTAATTACGAAAAAGAAAAACCAGATATTGGTAATTTATGTTTTATTCTAACAAGTTGGGATTTGAAAAAGGTCACGGTCTTAAAATTGTTCATTTGGTGATTTTAACTTCTCTGGAGCTGCCCCTGTAGAAAACTTCCTTAAACATTTATTCTAAACTCTGAATCACCGGAGAAAGCTTGAAAAGATCTAATGGTACCTCACCAGTGACCGTGACTCCCTTTTATTGTCAAAATTTGCCCTAATTTGTTAACCATTGTGTTGCCAAATTTATTGTCGGGGAAAATCCCCTTTTCCTTGATGGGACCATATGTAAGTATTTTTCACACCATTTTTCTAAATTTTCCATTCCAACAAAAACAAATGTCTCCGTTTTTCAGGGTCGGTGAAGCCGTCGAATCTCCGGGAGAAATTTGAAAGCCTTGCACGTCAAAACGAAGAGGAAGCGATGAAGTCTCAGGACTCTAAAAAGGTCAACTTTCCCAAGAAGGGCGCCGCCAAAAAAATCGAAGCCGTCAAAAAGGTCGAAAAAACACCGCAGCCGAAAGCAGAAACCGAAGAGACCGATGATGTCTCCCAGTCGAGCAAAAACTCAAATCTTCAACAATACAAGGTAAGGGGCAAAATCGGACAGAAATCGGTTTAAACCATTCATTTTAGGGCATCATTCAAGCACATAGAGGAAAATGTAAAATCGTTTTAAGAAAAAAAGTATTTATTTATTTATTTATTAACTTCATAAACCACTCTGGGCTTTCTGGGAAGAAGGGCAAACCCTTCTGTTTTGAACATTTCCCTTTTTAAACCTTTTGTTACACCGAAAGGAATCACCCACCAGAGAGAAGCGTAAACCAAGTAAATCGCCGGGCGATAGAATCGACAAGAAAAAAGTTGACAGAGAAGGTGTATGTCAGGATGAAATGGACATTGAAAACTTGAGTCTAGAGCTGGACCCAAGATGCTTAATTATTTCGGAAGTGTCCAAAAAACTGGAGGAAGAAAGAGATGAAAAGAAAAACATCCAAGATCCAGTTGAAAAACCTGTAAGACTCATTTTGCTCCCTACACGCAGCACTTCATAGATGCCAACTTCTAAGAGGTAGGCAACTGTATGCAATTTTCAACCTTCTGTGCACTGCTATATGCAGTTCTGTGAAGTTTGCCATATTTTGCAGACTTCAAATCTTATGAGCACTCCAGGCAATCAGCAACTAGCAAGTTCTGCATAGTTTATATTCTCCTTTTTTGCCTTTTGCTCTCCCCTTACCTCACTCAAAGTGAAGGTCCCCATTCTTTGCAGAGCTGCAGCTCCATTCACTCACCAGTTTGCCTGGATTTGCTGCAAAATGCTGCAGACCTTTTTCCTCTTTAGTGTGTCCTGGAAGGCAGCATTCTTTGAAGTTGCTGTAGTATTTCCAAAACCTGCAATATTCCAAAAGCCGTCTTAGAAAACAGGTTCAGACTTTTCTCCTCCTACGAAATCGTCGAAAGAAAAACCGGAAGAAAAACGTGTCGCATCCGATTCTGATAAAAACAGTCTCAAAAGTGTACGTTCATTTACAAAATGGAATTAATATTCAAGGCGATTTAAAGGGTGAAATTTTAAAATGTTTTGAAAATATTTTGATCGGTATAAGGGCCGACATTCACGATTTAAGATGCCGTCAGCTTTTCACGTTGCAAAACATAGGATGCTTAAAGGCAGACATGGTCAAAATGAAAGATTCTATCGCGTCCACTAAGTGGTTCATTGATCTCATTATTGATGAAGTTCAATCTAAGGTACGTCCATTTTAAAGGCGAATTCGCTATTTTTGTTTCAGGAAGAGGTAAAAGAGGAGCCTAAGGTTGAAGAGCAGAATGTCATCGCTGCACCTTGTCTGACCGAGCAAAGAAACGAAGTCCCCAGAGAAGTCGCAAGAGAAGCAGAAGACGTCGAAGATGCCGGATATACAGCGATCGCTTTGTACGACTATCAAGCAGCAGCCGACGACGAAATATCTTTCGATCCTGACGACGTTATCACAAACATTGACATGGTAACCTTCCTTTTATCCATTTACCACGTTTAACTTTTTTTTTCTTCAGATTGACGAAGGATGGTGGCGCGGCACCTGCAAAGGTCAACACGGCCTATTCCCAGCCAATTACGTCATACTCCAATAAAATATTTTTTTCATAATCAAAATATCATGTTAACATATTCCCTTAATTTCTTTATTATTATTTTATTTTAATCAAGTAGTGCAAATCGTTATAGGCGTGTACTTATTTTTAAGTGCGGTAAGCTCTCAACATTCCTGAATTTTAAAATCCTCATTTGGACGTTAAAAATTTTGTCAGGAATGTTGAGGGATTTCTGTATTGACACATTTTGTAACAATAAGTCACATTTTATGGCCACTATTTTGAAATGTCTTCCTTGCCTATCAACGATGTTATTTTTATTGCATGTCAATCGATATTTTTTAAAAGATTAATTTAATTAACTTTTTTGTTTGTTATATTTGTGATGTATTTGAAATAAAAATTATTTCTTATTTATCTCTATGGCTATGAAAAGATGAACTTTTTATTATTAATAAGTCTTGAATTCGCCGTAGGAGAGGAATCCGTCGTTGTCCACGTCTACGGTTTTCATGACCTCGTCCACTAATTGCTCTAAGGACTCGTCGCTGTAGATTTGATTGTTTGTCCCCTCATCTGGATTATTTCCTGGTGGAATGAACAATTTGTAATTTATGAGGTTCCAGGGTTGCCAATTTCAAAAATATCACTTGGTACACCATGTTGGTACCCTTGACAACAGTAAACTGGCTGGAACATAGTCATTTTTAGCTTTTAAAAAATAATTTGTTGAGATGAGCGCGTAGTTGAAAAAATTTACAAGAATATTTAGTGCATTTGGCTTTACTGTGGTAATGATTCACTTTGTCGAGCTTATTGTTAATGCTAATTTACTGCTGTAGAGTACCAACATAAGAATCCTTAGCTTTACATGGTGGCCAACAATTCAAAATTTCGAAATTCCTTAATTTTTCCCTAAATCGCCAAGGAAAAAATCCCACTTGCTAGGTCAAAAACACAATTTTTAAGTTTTTTCAATGCTGAATTTGAGAGGGGTTCGTTCAGAAAAATTATTTTTGGACGTTTTGGGGGATTATAGACAAAATAATAAGATTTTTTAAATTATTCAAAAAAGATGAGAGGGGTGGCGAAAATGTGGTTGACCTATAGAAAAAAATAGACCTTTTCGGTAAGGAAATGGTGGGGGGGGGGTGTACATAAAATAGCTTTATTCTAGATTGGGGGATAGACAAAAATAGGCCTCTTCAAAGTGGAATGGAAGGGGGGGGGTATAAAATTGGCTTTATTCACCTTAAATTTTGGGGGATTATAAATGAAAATAGGACTTAAAGATGTGGAATTTGAGGGGTTTTAAAATAAACAAATTCACTTTAAATTTGGGGGTTTATAAACGAAAATATGTAAGCATTTTTGGTAAGGCGGGAGGAGGGATAAAATTGACTTTATTTATTTAAATTTAGGGATTAGGTAGATACCTATTCACAAAAAGATGTTGGGGGGGAGTTCTGGTGAAAATGTGGTTTTCGTTAAATTTGGGGATTTTAGAAGAGAGAAAAAATACCAAATACCAAAAAAAAAATAAAAGTCATTTTGATGTGGAATTAAGGAGGTTTTAAAATAACCAATGGCTTTATTCATGTTAAATATAGGGGATTATTCACAAGTGATTGGTAGGGGGAGGGGGGCGTTCTGGTGAAAATGTTGATTGGAGAGGGAGGGATAAAATTGGCTTTATTCGGGTTAAATTTGGGGGGTTAGGAATTCACAAAAGATGGGGGGGGGGTTCTGTTGAAAATGTGGTTTTTGATGTTTCTAGGGGGGGTTGTAGACGAAAACAGGACTTTTTGATGTGGAATTGGGGAGTTTTATTCAAGTTTTGGGGGATTATTCACAAGGGATTTAGGGGGGCGTTCTGGTGAAAATGTTGATTGGAGGGGGAGGGATAAAATTGGCTTTATTCAGGTTAAATTTTGGGGGTTAGGTATTCACAAATGATGGTGGGGGGGGGGGTCTTTCTGGTGAAAATGTGGTTTTTTTTATGTTTAGGAGGGGGGGGGGTCGTAGAAGAAAGCAGGATGTTTTGATGTTTTTGGGGGGGTCGTAGACGAAAACAGGACTTTTTGATGTGGAATTTGGGTGTTTATTCAAGTTTTGGGGGATTATTCACAAGGGATTTTGGGGTGCGTTCTGGTGAAAATGTTGTTGATTGGAGGGGGAGGTATAAATTTGGCTTTATTCGGGTTAAATTTGGGGGTTAGGAATTCACAAAAGATTGGGGGGGGGGGGTCTGTTGAAAATGTGGTTTTTGATGTTTCTAGGGGGGGTTGTAGACGAAAACAGGACTTTTTGATGTGGGATTTGGGGGTTTTATTCAAGTTTTGGGGGATTATTCACAAGGGATTTAGGGGGGCGTTCTGGTGAAAATGTGCTTTTCAACTTTAAATTTGAGGGATCATAGACAAAAATTGGCCTTTTTTAATCAAGATTTGTGGGGGGTGGCGTAAATTAGGAGGATTTTAGGGGGGATTTCTTGGTCGATGAGCAAAACCAATTTGTAGATAAGACCCAAATCTCCTTGACTTTTCCATACTTTCCCCCGCCTATTGAAATTACATGGCATTTTCAAGGTTTCCCCTGGTTGCCGCCACCATGCTTTACAACCTGGAAGTCAAAAGATATCCTTGATTTTGGCATCCCATGAGACTGTTTACGCTGTACTGGGATGCATAAAGAAGGATTGCCAAAATGTGTTCGTTTTGGCAACCCCGAGAAAAGCAACGTGCACAAAAGCTGCTAACACAGACATTTAATTCAAATCTCAAAGGTTTTTGTATTCATAATAAGACAACATTCCATCATTGTCGTAATCGGCAAGAAGGAGTATTTCGTCGACAAGACCGGACAGAACTTCATCGGTTTGGACTTCAACTTCTGTCGAATCGCCACCTGCGTAATTAAGCTCTTTTATTATAAAAATCGTTCAAAACATGTACCCCGATTTAGAAGAAAGTGCATTATGAGTTAAATTTGGTGAAAAGCATGATAGCAGAGGCGTAACCCAGCATCCAGATCTAACCACTTGGGTCTGCACATTCAATGCGCCAAGATTTCATGACTGAAATTGAATTCATCACATGAACACCACGTATCGGTATAGGTAACAATGAAATCTGTACAAAATTGTGGAAGTGATGGGTATTCAAAAGTTCAGTCATGGAAGTTGTGGCGCATTGAGGTCTCAAAACAAAGACTGTTTACGAACACTTGGGGAGCACCAGTCAGTTTACACCTGGATACTAGTTCTCTAACTTCTGCATGACAACACTGAGAAATACAAAACGTCATCCAAATAATTTATTTATAAATAAATGAGCTCAGCCAAAAAACCATCACAACCTTAAAAAAAAAAAAAAAAAAATTGCACACATAAGTCTTTTTATTGAGGGGGAGCAGAAGCTGCAGCTTTTTGCTGGGCCCTCACAAATTCCGGGTAATCAATAAAGCCGTCGCGGTTTGAGTCGTCCAGCGAAAGGATTGGGTCGATGAGGCCAACAAGTTCAGCGTCGGTGAAAAGTTTCTCGGGCGGCTTTTGACCTGTAGCTTGATCGACTTGCCCTTGCTCCGCTTTACACAGAAACAAAACGAATAAAGAAACACACACAGAAAGCGATCATGCGGGGGTTAAGCTTGAATAGTTACCGTGCCAATGGATGAGAGACTTGATCAACTCGCATCCGTCCAGTTTGTTGTTGTTGTCCGCATCATGCATTTTGAAGTAATGAAACTGTAATTCTTGCTCCGTCATTTTACTCGTGTCCATAGGTACAGAAAGATGCTCAGCGATGTGCCTGAAGAAAAGGAAAGAAAATAACTTCTCTTTGGGAAAGTTAAAAATGTTGCAGCCACAACCTGCACAATTTTACCACACATTTATGGTCTCATAAGTCATAGCACCGAACTCATAAGGGCAAAAACTGCTATTTTGTTGACTTACTGTTTCTCCTGTTGGATATTGGCGACGTTTAAAACTTGAGGTTGCCCATGATGAACATGAGGTTGATGTGGCTGCTGATGCTGCTGCGGCATATGCACCTGTTGTTGTTGCATCTGCATCTGTTGCTGCTGTTGCATTTGCATTTGTTGCATCTGCATCTGCTGTTGCTGTGTCATCTGCTGCTGTTGGACGGGGACCTGCTGCATAGGGACGTGCTGTGGCATATGCTGTTGCTGCATCTGCGGCATTTGATGTCCTGCTTGCTGTTAAAGCAAAACATTATGTTTAAAACCAACGATGGATGAGTTAAATTTTGACGTACTTGATAATGGGCAGGGTTGACGCCAGGTGGTAGATTTTGATGTCCTCCACTCAGCAAAATAAAATTGTAAAAAACCGAGGCAAAAATAAGAAAATAATCCATTTTTTAACGGAAAAAAATCAACTAGCCAATTCTTAGTTCAAAATAAATTATAACTAATATAAAGGAAACATAACGAGGATCCTAAAAAAAATTTTAAGTATGGGATCATTCAAATAAAACGTCAACACTCAACATACACGTGTTGACGTGTACACAGTGTTGCCGCATTGACACTCATTATTCCCACAATCCACTCCAAAATTTCCCCATTACCATAGACAAAACACACAGTGTGTTTTCTCTAAGCCATTACTTCTAGCTTTGAGTTTATAATATTTATAATATGGTATTATAAACTCAAAGCTTCTAGTAAATAGTTTGCTGCATAGACAGAACACACCCCATAGTCCTTGTATGACTATGCTCAAAGAAAAGAATAAGCTCCTGGACTCTGGAGCTATTCCTTTTACCATAGACAAAACACACCGTATGCTTTTACTCTGGTCTACTGTCTATGGATCTGTGCTATCATAGACAACACATGGACCGCCCATAGTCCATCCCATAGTATTCGTCCACAGTGTATGTCGATGGTCATAGGTGATGGTGTGTTTTGTCTATGAAACCACCATAGACCATAACACAGACAAAACACACCAATAACACCGTGACCATGGACATACACTATGGATATACTATGGGTTGATATCCATGTTTATAGACAAAACAAATAAAGTGTGTTTAGTCTATGATACTATGGGGTATCATGGGCACAAACAAAACAAATTGTGTGTGATCATGGGTCATGGGTGTGTTTTGTCATAGACTGTGTGTTTAGTCTATGGTTTTGTCTATGCTATGGTGTTATGATGGGAAATACTGGGGCAACACTGCTAGAGAGTGGACAGACTGCGCGCTAGCTACTGAACACTCAACACATACTGAATAGTAACCTCGAAGAAGGTAACATTACGGACCGCATATTTTGCATTATCATACTTTGTCTGAGTTTTACGTTTATTTTCCCTTTAAAAATTACGTTTTACGTTTAAAAATGAGTTCCATCGGCACAGGTGTAAGTTTCCATTGATACGCGTGTAGTTTGATCTTTTAATTATTTCGTTTTTAGTATGATTTGTCAGCGTCTCAGTTTTCACCTGACGGACGTGTCTTTCAGGTTGAATACGCTCAGAAAGCCATCGAGAATAGTGGGTAAGAATTGAGTGGAAATTGAAGGTGACAAGAGACTACATTGTTTTCAGTACGGTGATCGGCCTGCGAGGTAAAGATGGTGTCGTGCTGGCCGTCGAGAAGCTTGTCACCTCCAAACTTTATGAGCCGGGAGCGAACAAAAGAATTTTCACCATTGACAAACATATCGGAATGGTAACCTCTGTAAGTTTCAATATTTGCTTAATTTATCGTTTGCAGGCGGTCGCTGGTTTGATATCCGATGCAAGGCAAGTAGCAGAAGTCGCCAGAACTGAAGCAGCCAACTATCGATCGCAATACGGAAGCAACATTCCGTTGAAATATTTGAACGAAAGGATCTCCGGATATATGCACGCTTACACTTTATACAGCGCCGTCCGACCTTTTGGCTGCAGCGTCATACTCAGCACTTACAATGAGCGAGACGGTCCCGAAATGTACATGATTGACCCATCAGGAGTCTCTTACGTAAAAATAAAAAAAAATAAAAACCTTAAAAGCAAAACAAAATCATAAAATATCATTTTCAGGGTTATTTCGGCTGCGCCGTTGGAAAGGCGAAACAAGCCGCCAAAACTGAAATCGAAAAGTTGAAATTAAAAGATTTGACGTGCAAAGAATTAGTCAAAGAAGCTGCCAGAATGTAAGCTCAAAATGTGAAGAGTCATGTCTTTAATGTTTTGTAGAATTTATTTGGTCCATGACGAGCTTAAAGATAAACAGTTTGAACTTGAAATGAGCTGGATTGGTGACCATACAAATGGTCTGAACCAAGTTGTGCCTCCAACTGTCCATGCCGAAGCTGAAAAGGATGCTAAAGCAGCAATGGAAGAGGACTCCGATTCCGAAACTGAAGATATCTAAACTAATATTAATTTACATTATAACTTTTTTCATAAATAAACTTTTTTTTTCTTCTTGTAATTTCACCCAAAGGCTAAATTCCTTGAGACTCCCACACAAATTACACTTACAGAGAAATCTCTTGATTACAATCAAGACTCTGTGATTAGAGTACGATCTGACTCAGCTCTGTGTCCAGACTCAGGGCCCTATTTCATAAAATATTTAGTCGATTTAGTAATAATAAGTACGTATAGTACGTACATATATTACTCGGTGATTTAGTTCAAAGATAATCCAACAGATGGGTGTGACGTCGGCCTCTCCTTCCTCAGTTCTTCAGGGAGAGAAAATCAGAAAACAAACGGGACCGGGCACTCTCCAGCAACCCCACCGGTGCCTTCCTCATACCTGCTCGCGTTACGTGTTCTGCTTGAATTCTTATCAAAACACAGCAAACTGACTACGAACAACGACTGATTAGTTATCATCTATCTTCTGATCTAGGTAATTCATTTTAGGTATTTTCACCTCAACATCCCCATTTTATTTTGTTTTCAATCCTAAGAGGTGTCCAATTTTAAAACGAATCCAAATTAAAATCATCAATCAGGTACCTATTATTGCTCCTTTCTTCTAATTGATTTGGGGTTTCACTTTCTCATAGCATAAAGCGTAACATTTTTTAAGTTTTTAAGTTATTTAAAATGATTATTATTATCTGAATGCACTTTGATCCTGGGTGTGATGGATAATAGCAATGTTGCACAATTTGATGTTGTCAATACGTGGACTAAACAAATACTAAAACTAGAAAACAAACAAATACTTTCGACCGGCTTGGACATGACACATTAAAACGTGTTTTAAAATGTTTTTCACCTGTATATTTACATTTTTTAAATGATATTCACATGTTAATAATTTACGTGATACGGTTAATACCCATCAAAAATGACGTTGAATGTAAATTTGATGTTCCTTCATTGTTTTCATTCATGTATTTATATTTTTTTAGAAGATCGTCCGGAAAATGGTTCAGGACCAAGATAAAATTACGTTGATCGTAAGTTTTTTTTAAATATGAATGGATCATGGATGGGTTGGTTGAAGAGTGCGAGTTAAAAGCTGGGAAGCTACATACATGGAGGGGAGCTTTTCTAATCAAAAGGCTGGCCAGTTTGAAAGTTAAGCATGGATAGGCTTTCCCCACGGCTGATCATTTGTGCTGAGGGAGGGTATGCGTATTGCGTATGCAGACTGCGGAGGACCTTCAGTGGCCTCGCTAGAGCATTTGGCGTCATCCAAATTTTCAATCCATTACCATTAGGTACCCCAATTACGGATTACCTCTATACACCCCATTTTTCAACTGCTCCGGCTCCCTCCATGTTCCCCCAAATATGTATCTTCCCCGCTACCCCTTACATATCAAACCCAGCTACCCCCCTATATTCTCCCAATTTGTCCTCCTAACTTCCAATTCCCATTACCCCCAATGCGCCCTCTACCATTACCCCCTCAATCTCCTAATTACACCTTCTGTGATCCCATTTATTCTCCCAACTCTCCCTCCCCAATAACCCCCCAACAAGGTATAACATACCCCCTCGGCCCTCAACTAGGCCCGAACACACAATAACTCCATCAATTTCCACCATTTTATCCCCCAACTCGCCTCACATCCATTCTTCTTACCCCAACTACATAAATCCAATTGCTCCCAACTAGCCAAGTACCTGATCACTAATTCCAAAATTCCCCTCTTAGTCCTTACCATGCCCCTCCCCCTCCCGCACATCTACCCTCTACCCCCAACTAGTAGTTCCCCAATTGTGGGGGATACGGTTAATACCCATCAAAAATGACGTTGAATGTAAATTTGATGTTCCTTCATTGTTTTCCTCTACCCCTCTACCCCCTCTAACCCTCTACCCCCCCTTGTGGGCTAACCCCAATTACTCCTTCCTCAAATTTCCACCATTTATCCCACAACTCACCCCATTGCTTCTTCCCAATAAGCTCCTTAATCCCAATTACCCTCCACTAGCCCTCCCCCAAACTAGAACTCCATGACCCCCCGCCGATTTGTCTTCCCAACTCTCCCTCCCCCTATGTGTTGTTTCTCCTTTGCACGTCATGTGTTTGCCTATTCGAATGATTTTTTTTCTTTAGAAAAATGGAAGAAAAGTGGAAAAAGAGATTGGAAAAAAGGTTGACCTGGAAAAGAAACGGGAGCAAGAAAAAGATTTTAAACCTCGCGAATACCAAGTGGAAATATTACACAAATGCCTTCAAGAAAACACAATTGTCTACATGCCCACTGGTTCAGGCAAAACTTTTATCGCATCAATGCTGATAAAGTGCTTCGGTAAACAAGTGGAGAAGTATAATCTTAATTTTTGATGTTTGAGTCTTTAATGTTGATTTAGTAAATTCACTGAAGGAGGGAAGAGAATCTTTTTCCTCGTCAACACTGTCGCTTTAGTTAACCAACAAGCATCTGCTATCAAAGGGCAAATGTCGTACACAGTCGGTCGATACAGCGGAGACATGGGAGTCGACCATTGGAATAAAGAAATCTGGACTAAAGAACTTGACAAAAATCAAGTAGCTTAAAACTGAACCCGGAGATCCATCTTTCAAAACATTTTCTTTTAGATCATCGTCATGACAGCACAAATCTTCCTAAATCTGCTTCTACATCATTATATAAAATTCGACCATGTTGCTCTTTTGATTATGGACGAATGCCATCACGCAACTTTTAATCATTGCATGGCACAAGTGAGGTTTAATTTGTTTAAAAAGTTGCCAATTTTATTCATTTTAGATAATGAGAGAATACACTTGCACGTATCCAACTAGGTCTTCCAGCCAGCCGCACGTGTTGGGACTTACGGCAACTTTGCTCAATGCTAATTGTAAGAAAGACAACGTCGACGTGCAATTAAAGCAGCTCGAGACGAACTTGTGCTCAAAAATTGTCACATCCGAAAACCAAGAGATGGTTCAAAAGTATGTCGGCTTCTTATCCCAAGAGATCTAAATGTCGTTTCCAGATTTTCTACGAATCCTATTGAAAGATTAATCGAATATAAAAATGATGCCTGCCAGACCAATATCTGGAGTTTGATTCTTCGAGGAAAGATCGATCAAATCGAGACGTTTCTTTCGACATTGAAATTTGAGGATGATCCGATCAAAGTACCGAATGCTGATTTGGGTACGGAACTACTCGGAAAAGGGCCATGGAAGACTCGTTTAAGGGTTATGCTTGAAATCATCATTGTAAGATTGTTTTCATAGTAAGTTTTTCTTATCTTGAGTGTGACATTAGGAAACCTATGAGACGATGGGACTTTATGCTGCCAGTAAAGCCATTCTTGTCTTGATTGTCCGAATAGAAAGACTGATATTGTCAAGAGTGGATCCCACCATGGTCTTCGCCCTAAACGCTATCAACACGCAACTTCACTTTCTTCGGTAAGTTATGTTCTAAATTCTAAGATTCTAAAATTTTGTTGCCTATTAAATTATTACTTATGCTGGTTTGCCCAACTGGTTTATTATCTGGGTAGAGGGATGAAGTACATAGTCAAAATAGTAGAAATAGCTTTTCTCTGCTGCAGCTCATTAGGGCCCGACATCAGAGGCAGCCATTGCATTCAACTTCCTTGGTGCCTAAGTTTAGGATTGCTGTGGCATCAATTGCATTGTCCAGCCCATAGTGTTAAAATGACACTATGGTTAGACATCCAAGACAACCACCTACCTTTTTGCCTAGGTGCATAGTCAGTACTCTTCATATTGCTGTGGCATCCGTTGCTCTTGTATGCCTTCTTTGACTGCTGATGCTAGTGGTAGACAGTAAAGCATCCAATATTGTTCCTAAATGCTTCAGAACACCAAAAATATGGCCACTCAAAAATAATTTATCAATATTTTTAATGTTTTCAGAAAACTAATGTCCCGCCAGCTCAATCAGTGTGATCCAAAAGATCAGCCATTGACTTTTTGTACGAACAAACTAAAAAAACTTTTCGAAGTCGCTCAATTATTAAAAGAGAC
The DNA here is from genome assembly GCA_018703685.1 of Orius laevigatus. NCBI lineage: Eukaryota > Metazoa > Arthropoda > Insecta > Hemiptera > Anthocoridae > Orius > Orius laevigatus. The sequence goes on from JAGWEN010000125.1 coordinate 25,254, forward strand.
TGACCACAGTATCATTTTCGTCGAAAAAAGGGTCACAGCCAAAGTTTTATTCTACATTTTTGAAGTAAGCGAAAATTCTTTTCTCGTCTTTTTCATTAAAGCTAAATTTTAGGACTTGCAAAAACTCAATGAGAACTTTAAAAATATCAAGCCAGATTTCATCGTTGGCTTCAATTCGAACCCTATGAATGACACTCGAGAGGTTCTATTTGAGCGGAAGAAAAACGACGAAACACTTGAGAAGTAAAAGATTTATTATTCGTTTGACGTACTAAAAGGTTTCTTTCAGGTTTCGCAGCAATAAAACGAACATTTTGTTTTCGTCCGAAGTCATCGAAGAAGGCATCGACATTCCGCTGTGCAATTATGTCATAAAATTTGACTTTCCGAAAACATACAGGTCGTATGTCCAGTCAAAAGGAAGGGCTCGTCACCGAGAAAGTCAGTATCTTATATTCATCGACTCAGGAGATGAAAAATTTAGAAGAATCTATCCAACTTATCGACAAATTGAATTGAACATGTTTGAGGTATGCAAGAAGTTATTTTTTTTTTATTCCAGTAATCGGCACTAGTATACTAGAAGCCCCCAGGAGCATTCTGGGTAGTTATGAGAGCTTAGTGCCTCACAAAGGTCAGCCTTTCCTTCTGCCCTGAGATCTCTAGTTGTGGAGCCTCATGCCTCCTTACCTTCTTCTTATACAATGCTTCACCATATACCTCCTTGACTAAATACTTTCCCTGATTTATTTATTTTTTAGATACTTGGTTTTTGTGATGAAACCGACGAAAACAATGAACAAGAAGAGGACATTCCGCCATATGAACCTTTTGGCCCTGGTGGTGCCAAGGTAACAGCTTTATCAGCAATTTCACTAGTAAACCGGTAATGCATCTCTTAAATGTTTCCTAGATTTTATTAATTATTTTTGCTCTAGCTATTGCAGTCTTCTTCCGCAAGACAAGTTCTCAGCTTTGACTGCATCATGGTGGAGTAAACACATCCTTACTCCCTCCAATGAATATAAACGAATAGTTTCCGTTCGACTACCCATAAACAGCTGCATCCCTGAGATTGTCGAGGTAGGAAATTTTATGCTCAAATTTATTTTAAAACGTCGATTCTAGAGTGAGCCTTTCATTTCGAATTTGAACGCCAAAAGGTCTGCGGCGTTAAAGGTCTGCAAGCTCCTCCATGAGCGTGGTGAGCTCAACGATTCTCTCCTTCCTGTCGGATCAGATGCTGCCATTTTAGAAGACGATACGCTTTTCCCATGGTGGAACCACCACGAAGGTGACAACGACAAAAACGCCGGGACACGAAAACTTAAACGGAACTACAAAAAAATTGTAACATTGATATTACATTATACTTCATCAACTCTTTGTTCATTAGTTTCCATCATGGTTAAGCGAATGCAGGCCGGAACCGAACGTCCCTCTTTTCATTCATGTCCTGGAAATCGTCCCAGACTTTCCCTGCCCTGAGCATACACGAGACAAAGCGTTTTATCATTTGCTCAACTCTCCTCAACAATTTTCCATCCTCAGCAGCAAAGAATTGCCCCAGGTAAAGCTACAATATCACTTCTTATGTCTGACTCTGTTTTCTAATTTAGGTCTGTCCGTATCAACTCTATTTGAGTGTTGGGAGAGTGAACGTAAAAGTCAAAGTAAACGAAGCGAAAATAGTTTTGACTCAAGATCAGATCGACCAGCTTTTTCAGTTCCATTGTCTCCTTTTTACGAGCGTTATTCCATTAGTACAGCTCTTTATGGTGAAAGACTTTGAAAATGAAGAAAACTCTTTTTTTGTTGTTCCTACTTGTAAGTTAATAAAATAGCATAAGCATGTGATGAGGCCACAGTGGGCAATGGAGAACTAGCAACCATGTTTGGCCCAATCTGGAAGCACTGTTTTCTTCTAAGAGACCCTCATAGGAAGAGCTGTCAAGAGTGCAGTTTAATGCAATTCGGGCTAAAAATTGCTCAATTTTGCTCCATTCTGCTGATTTTTTTTTTTTTTCAAAAAAAAGGGGGGGGGATTTAAAACATTGCTCCTGGGACCATCACTAATTACATTTCCGCTTCAACTTGGATTCTAATGCATTTTGAAACAGGTGATGGTGTCATTATCGACTGGGACGTTATAAACAACCACAAATCGATCCCAGAAGTGGAACCAATTCCACCCGAAAACCGCAAAGGAATGACATTCAAAACGAGCGACTACAACTACCAAATCGTTGTACCTTGGTATCGACCTGAAGGATACACTACAAGATACGTTGTGTCACGAGTTTGCGAAGATGAGACACCCGATTCGCCATTTCCGAGCGAAAATTTTCAATCTTACAAACATTATTTTAAACAGAGATACAGCCTCTCGGTCGAAAATGAAAAGCAACCTTTGCTTGAAGTCCGTGCGATATCATCAAAAATGAACTGTTTATTACCACGGTAAAGTTTTAATTTTATTCAAATATAAAATATATTTAGGAAATTTTTAGAAGTAAGCATAAGTCGAAGCGGAGGCAAAAAGAGGAGCGAGATTTCGAAGAATTTCTAATCCCTGAGTTTTGTACTTTGTTGGAATTCCCTTCGATTTATATGGTGAAAGGGACGTTGCTTCCGTCGGTGATCCATCGTCTCCATCATCTCCTCCTGGCCGAAGAGTTGAGGCAGAAGATCGCCGCAGAAGTCGGACTCGGACTTGTAAAAGGACGAAATTGGCTGCCGTTGACATTAGATGAGTACGCTGTGAGGCAAGAAGAAAACTCGCAGCAGAGCACTATAGAAGTGAGCAATCAGCTTGCCTCATCGATGAAGTCGCTCATGAAAGACAATTATCCTTGGGACCGCGAAGACGAACCCTTCGATGTCGAACGTCATCTCTCAGAACTCGACCTCATCTCGCTCATCCGCTTTCAAAAATTTGTCAACTTACCACTACGAGATAATGTAAACTATTTTGCAAAATATGTTTTCATAATTTAACCATAATTTTTTCTAGATAACTTCTCCACCTGCTAACACAAGCTTCATTCATGTGAGTACAAAAAAAAAGAAAAACAAAACATATGTTTGTGTAGTTTTTCATTTGTTTACCCAAAATTACACCATGTCTCACCCCGTTGAGGACTGGAGGGAACTACAGGACTGCAGTTCAGAACTAGAAAATCCGTTCTGAACTGGCCAATACATTCTGTCCTTCCACCTTGTCTGTCTTGTTTTTTATAGTGGCAGATGGTCTTTGATTTCTATTGTCAAACTGTTACATGTATTTTTATTTATCAATTCTAGTGTCCAAAAACGATCAAAAATCAACTAAAAAGATATCTTATTAGCAACTAAGACCCCCCCCCCTCCAAATAGTGCCCAACTCTGGTCTGCATTCATGATTCACCACTATTGTAAACTTTGCTTGTGAAACGTCCGAAATTCTTCTTTAAAAAAATCAATAAATATTCGTCGTTTTTCAGAAAACAAACAAAACTTACCTAACCCGAGTTTGTGAAGACTCTGTATGTATTTTTTTTCTTTTTCTAATTGTATTTTTCACCAATCAATTACGCAGATGGTCTTTTTTATTTTATTGTTAATTTCTATTGTCAAACTGTTACATATTTTATCTATTCTTGTGAGTACTTATTGTTTTAAATAACAATGAATTTGTTTTTTCGTTTAGAATTCGTTGCAAAGCATGTTGCACAAGAGAAATTCGGAGAATATGAAGCAGAAAGCAATCGAAAGCATCTTGAATATGAGCTGCGATGAAACGAGAGGTCCCGAACTATGCGATGTGTTGCAAGTAAGCGATTGCTTCCGTTATTCAAGTTGGTACATTTTTATTTAAGGCGTTAACTGCAAAAACATCGTGTGACATCATAAACTACGAAAGGCTGGAAACTTTGGGTGATTCATTTTTGAAATTTATCACATCCTTGGCTTTGTTTACTTACTACAAACTCGACGAAGGTAAACTGACCCAAGTGAAAGGAAAAATCGTCGGAAATCGAAATCTTTTTTACTCCGGACACAATATTAACCTCGGCTCTTACATGAAGGTAATAATTGTTACTTATGATACAATCATGACTTTTTCCAGATATACGATTTTTCTCCAAGCGATTGGGACATACCTTGCTTCACCGCAGAAAAAGTGCTCAAGCACCTTCTCAGGCAGAAGAACATTTCCCCAGCCGTCTTTCACGACTTTGCTTTAACTGATGAGTAATGATATTATTTTATGTATTTATTCAAATACGTAATTGTGTTTGCAGGGAGAACAAATTTGGAGTGTACAGCAATGAAACTTTAGAGTATATCAACAAATTGTTGAATTCTCAGCCCGAAGATGAGCCAGCGTCGTCCAATCTTGCCATGATAGGCATGCAGTCAATCGGCGACAAAGTTATCGCTGATTGTATCGAAGCTTTGATTGGACTTTATTTGAAAGTAATTTCGAAACTAAAATGGTCTCTTAATCTTTTCAATTCTAGTCTTGTGGTATCATTGGGGCTTTAAAACTGTGCAATTGGTTGGGTGTAATTGTTCCGGAAATCTCCGAAGTTGAAAAACTGTTTTCTCCCCCTGAATATGACAGCGATATCAATTTAAATTTTCTAAATGAGCCTGAAAAATTGGAAGCGACGCTTGATTACAAGTTTAAAAATCGAAGTTTCTTACTTGAAGCTTTGACACATTCCTCGTTTATTCCTGGGATCTCGAATTGTTACCAGCGCCTCGAATTTTTAGGAGATGCCATCATAGGTTATTTGAATGTGACATTTTGCTTGTATTGGCTAGAACAGAGATTTCATTGTTTTAGATTTTCTTATTACTGTCCACATTTATGAAACCTGTGGGAACCTCTCTCCTGGCGAATTGACCGATTTGAGATCTTCGCTTGTAAATAATGTGACGTTTGCATGCTTAGTCGTCCGTTACAATTTTCATCTTCACATGAATTTCCACGCATGCAGACTCTCTGAAATGATCAATCGATTCGTCGAACATCAGAAAAACCGAAAACACAAAATCGGCGCCGAAGTAAGCCGTCCCCCCATACAATTTTTATATGTAACTCGCACATTTTTTAGGTTTTATTCTTAATCGAAGAAGACAACGTTCAGATCGCTGAAGCGATAGACATTCCAAAAGTGTTGGGTGATATCTTTGAATCTCTAATCGGCGCCGTCTACCTTGATAGCGGCAAGTGCCTTAAAACGACTTGGAAAGTCATCCATCATTTAATGAAAGATGAAATAGGTAAAATAAACCATAATATCTTTATGTTAATTTAATTAATTTTTTTTTATGTAGAGTCGTTCAGTAAAAACGTGCCTAAAAACCACATTAGAGTGCTTTATGAAAAATTTCCTAATCCGCTGCCGAGATTTGGGAAGTCTGTCATTATACAAGAGGGCCAACCAGAAGTCATGATTCCATTGCATGTTGTGCACAATCGTGAAGCAAAAGTATTCCATGGAGTTGGGAAGACGAAATCTCAGGCAAAACTTGCCTCTGCCAAATTAGCTCTAAGGCATTATAGTAGCAAACCGTTACAGAATTGATTGTTCTAATTTATTCTTTGTTAATTCTATATTATTAATGGAATATTTTGATTTATTTCCTATCCTATTTTGTTACTATCAATAAAAGATTTTTTTTAAAATATATTACTGCTTTTTCTCCAGGTAGGTACATAATAACATGGTATACATATAACATGGTGGCCACAAACTGGGAAAATCAGGGAAATGTCAGATTGTCAGGGAATCTCTGTTGCAGTTGACGCGAAAAATTATTGAAAAGTGAGGGAAATTCAGGATCTACAAATTGATTTTAATTGAGCTTTTTAGACCAAAAAAATCCCCCCCCCCAATCCATTGTGAATAATCCCCGAAATTGGCCACCACGTATAAAGATCAAATTTTCTGTCACATGTAGGTAAATTTTTTTTTAAGTGTTTTTAGGTTATTGAAAAATGGTGAAAACGTGTCCAAGGACTGATCTTGTGTCCAAGTTGAAAAATGTGGCCGACACTTTGGGCCGACGAAAGGGACGAATTCTTAGTCTCAGACCAGAAACAGTGGCTGAGACAAAAAATGAAAAATACATTTCAAAATGGGTTCCGGACTACACTAATTTTAAACTGTGCCAACATCCTTTGGTAAAATAATATTTTTTTGATAAAAAAAAAAAAAACTTTAATTTTAGTATCCTTATCCTAGGCCTCCGAATGATGTTCAACTTTTGGCTAGCGATATTATTGGAATGTGTTTGTGCCTTAAAAGAAACGGACTGCAGGACGATTGTCCTAAATTAGGATGTCGCGGTCGCGAAACTAAAAGGTAACCTGTTATGATGATTACTAATACACTGAAGTGAACATTTTCTTTAGATGTGTTACTCGTCCAATTCCTACATGCGTTCCAAGCGGTTTAGGGCGACTTCCTCCGAAGCCGATTCGCATTAGTCGCCCTAAAGTCCTTCCACATCCTGAACTGGTTCGTTCGAACCGGATCAAACTTGCAAACGAGAAAAAACAAAGGAGCCTCCGCTACATCAATATGGGAGCGAAAAACTACACGAATGAATATCGCTCGTGTCCATTGTTTAAACCTTGCCACCGCCACGATGGCACTTACGTCCGTAAAACCCTCAGATGCGAAAGAGAAACCCAGACCCAAATCGAAGAATACTGCCACTGCAAAGAAACTTCACAATCCGAAGACTGCGTAGTCGAAGGCGATGTCAAAAGTGAAGCTAAAAGCCAAGAACCAAACGCTTCTCAAGTCGAAAACGTCTTCAGAGAAAAAATCGACGAATGCATGGAAACGATGAACACCAAAATTCCTCTGAAGGACGCCCAACTCATGTCAAGCCCATCAAAAAACCAAACAAATCCCTCCACTACTAGTTTAGAGAAGCCTAAAAGGAAAAACAGACATGAATTTTGCTTAGACAACGACGTTAAACAGTCTATAAAAGTAGTGAAAATTCAATAAAATTTACAGCAATACATATGAATCCATAACATAAAAAAAAATTTGTAATAAGTAATAACATATAGAAATGGGAAAAAAGAAAAATTCAAAAAGTGAAGAACTTAACAATATTCAATGCAATGAAGGTCAATTCAAATGCACTCATTAGTTTACTCTAGGGTGACCAAATTGTACGCTTTGAGCGTGATTTTACGCATTTTCAAACATTTTTTAGTCATTGACCTTACGTGTACCGGCCTTATTACGCATTTTTGAGAAGTCCTAAGAGAAAATCAGGTCGTATTTTGAACCTTTTACTACAAGAAAAGACCCTTTTCAGCCACATTTTGAAACTTCTTGGACAAGAAAGACCCTTTTCAGCCAAATTTCTATGTTTTTTGACAAGAAAGACCATGTCCAGCTAGATTTTTGACTATGTATAAGTTTTTAAAAAAAAATCTTTTTGGCCACATTTTGGACCTCTTTGGACAGGAAAAGACCGTTTTCGACAAGATTAAAGATAAGACCCTTTTCAGCCAGATTTGGACCCACCCTTTTGACAAAAAAGACACTTTGTTAGACGGATTTTAAATATTTTCCAGAAAAGGCCCTTCTATTCAAATGTTCTACCATTTGCAGATAAAAATTGAATAGCCTTGGTTTAAGCAAAATGAAAATTTTTATCTGTTCACCCTAGTTTACTCTGACCATTCTTTCCCAAATTCTCAAAGTTCTAAGCCTCATCAAAGACCCACCAATTAGTTAGATGGGTCTTTGGCCTCATTTAAAGCATTTTGATCACTTAAATCTTGAGGCATAAACGATTCTTTGTTCCCAATTTATTTTGCTCAGGTTGTGAAGAATCCTGTAATGCTGGGGCTAGGCATCAATGCGAAAGAGTCGATTTAGTCGCTGAATTGAAAAAGATCAAGAAATTGATGAAAGAAAAATGGTTTATACTGGAAGTTTTAATTAAAAAACTAATGCAATTTTAAGGGAAAATGATAGCGAACAATCTGAAAAAGCGGAAACAAAATCCCAAAGCGATCAGCCTGATGAAGTGACTCAAGGTGCCAGTATTTCTTGAAGCATGGGCCTTTTACCTTAGCCTATGTTTTTACCTATAGCTAAAGCATAGGTTATAACTTTAGATTTTAGATTCTCGAGACGAGAATGAGGGCATTTGCTATTGTAGTAGCATTTCTGAAGAAGTGGCCTCCGAAATAAAAGATCCTTCAAATCAGATACAAAATAAGTTCTATACGGACAAAGTCTTTCGGGATGATTCGATAACATGCAAATATCATAGTGGAAAATTTATGAGGAAAAGACTAAAGAAACATGCCAAAACTTGGACTGGAGATCCAGCCATAGATGAAACAGAAGTCTGCATAGACTGCGAAAGACCTTATTATGCAAAAATTACTGCTAAAGATTCAGCAAAAGCTGCATCAGAAGTTAAGGGGAAAAGTGTGAAAATAAGCGATCCGCCAATGAACCCGAAGCTTTATTTGAGCCGAAGGTTGAGAGAAAGGATACCGGAGAAGCTTCTGGATCAAGTGGGAAAGTTTGATGCTAGGAAACCAGAAGAGGTTTCTAGCCTTCGGGCAGGTCGACAGTCCCTCAAATCAACATGTAGTGTCAAAAAAGTGAAAAGCAACGTGAGCAATTGCTCACGTTTTAATGTCTTTCCATTAAAAGTAAATGAAATAAAATAAATATCGACATGTCTTCTGTTATGTTTGTAGAATGGTACCAACTACCAACCCTTCTTGCATTGAGAAAGTACCCATCATGCACTTCGATAGTAGGTATATATTAATATCAACTGGAAGGTCGTAGGGAAAGGTGAAGCTCGATTATCTGAGTTATCTGACCTATGTATAAGAGAATATCCCAATAATCCGACCACTCAGGGGGCCGGCCGTAGCTTATCAGAGGTGATCTCGATAATCCGACTTATCACGGAGAGATCTCGATAATCCGTCCTATCAGAGGTGATCTCGATAAACCAAAATATCTGAGGGGATCAATCAATCAATCCGAGTTTTACAGGATTATCGAGAGCCTCCTGTCTGATCGGTCGGTTTATCGAGACATAGACAAAACACACCTATGTCTATGATCACCATCGATGTATATAAGTTACCTATGTATGTAACTTATATCTTTGAGTTTACAATAATAATTGTAAACTCAAAGCTTATATACATCGATGGACAAACCACACCGTGTATTTAGACTAGTTTAGTCTATGGTCGAGATTCTCATCTCCAAAACGCGGGACAATTTTGAATTTTAATGTTGGCCAACTTGATTTCAAGTAGTTCATGAATGAAAGGTTATATTTTTATTGCGATTTGTCTTACCTATTGTTTATTTTATTTAAATTCGCGAATTTTCTATTTGCGAAATACCGACTGATGAATTAAAGACTGATTTTCTTAAAAGAGGAAGAAAATGGCCCAAAGGACATCTGATGAAATCCTGAGCGAGCTCTTCAGCTCGATAAACGTCCTTAAGAAGGAAACTCTTCTTTCGTCTTCTTCTTCGTCTCCTGAAGAAGAAAACGCCAAAGAAACGGAAGAAAACGGTAAAGAAACTGAAGAAAACGAAGAAGAGAAAAGGAAGAAAAAGAAAAAATCAAAGAAAAGGAAGAAGGAGAAGAAAGAAAAGAAGAAAAAGCATAAACACAAGAAAGAGAAAAGGAAGGAAAAAAAGAAGAAAAAACATCATAAAGACCAAAGCTCACAGTCAGAAGAAGAAGCTGTCATCTTAAAACCAAAAGACTCAGAAAAGCCATCGATTGATGAAAATGGTAATTAAAAGGAAGAAGTTTTCTAAGCTAATTTTTTTTAACAGTTACAGAAGATAAGATTGATGCAAATGAAGTTAAAATCGAAGAAAAGACCCCCGCTGAAGGTGAAGCAAATGGCGAAGAGTCTGACGATGGAATGTTACCATCAAGCGAAGATGAAGCACCGAAAGACTCAAAATCACCAAAGTATCTCATTTATTACCCGTAAATTTTTTGTTAAACGTTTTTATAGCAAAGACACTCATGTTAGTGAAGAAAAGGGGAAAAGTCAAAAGCGGTCTAGAGAACGGAGGTCTAGGTCGAGGAGAAGGTCGAGGTCGCATGGAAAGAAACGGACGAGATCGAGGAGCAATTCGAAAGATCGATCTGAAAAGAAGCCTAAAGTCAAAGATAAAGAAAACCGTTGTAAAGAAAAAAGGTCGAGGTCTGGCGAGCAACGTCCCAGCTCCCATGATAGAAGTCGCTCAAGAAGACACTGCAGGTCAAGGTCACCGCATTCAAGCTCTAAATACCGAAAACGAAGGTACAGAAGCACTTTAACTGTACCAGTGTGGTAATGTAAGGTAATTTTCTTCTAGAAGTCGAAGTCGTGATGAATTTTACATTGATAAAGCCAAATTGCTTGAAATCGCTCGTAAAAACGCTTTAAATATGCTCAAACAGGGTCATGTTGGTGCGGACTTAAATCGAGTAACCGCGATAACGGCTGGAGGGAAAACCGTCGACGAATTGACCGGTAACTTCTCAATGTGTTCCATAATCTAAAGCTTTTTCGTTGAAGATTTTTGTAAACATTTGAGCCAGAAAGAAGCTCGAGGGCAGCATTCGCCGAAATCAAACAGTTCGAGCGACAACGAAGCCGAAAAGGCTTTTCACCATCCGTTTCAGCTTAAAGAAAGGCCGAACAACATCGTTATGAATATAAGGGTAATTTTAATTAAATAACTTTTTTCATGAGCAGAATTCAACGGCGTTGCCTGTAAAAAGCCATTTGGAAAAAACGACTGAAAATGCTACAACTTTGCGACTCCAATTTCCTGTGTCTAGTGGTCAACTGCATAGAAAGACTGGTATTAATCTTTTATTAATCTATTTTCTTATTTCGTTTTCTAGAGAGTGAATGGATTCCTGTTACGCCAAAAACTGAACCAAAAGCGATAATGCCACCACCGAAACCGGAGACAGAGAAGTTTCCGCTATCTAAAGACCCAGTCAATTCCTACTCTACGGTGTCTTTACCGTCAAAACCTTCGGTATCTCAACCTAAACCTGTAGGTCTTTAATAATTTAGTCTAAGACTCACTCTAATGCAATTTTTTTAAAAGCAAAATTACTCTCTCGGAGATGTCATTTCCCAGCGACTGGCTGCCATCCGGAAACAACACGAGTCGACCGCTTATCCTTTTCAAGAAATGGCGATGATGAACAATGTAAGTACCAGTTTAAATTAAGTATGTATTTTAAAAATTACCCCTATACTTCATACCACATAGCTGTTTTTGACTTTCTTGACTTGTACTCATACTAATATTAATATTGTATAAATTTCGTTTTTAGTTGCAAATGTGGAACACTGACAACCAAGCTGGATTGTTCACGGGGAGTACGGGTGCTCGGGTTTTGACTCAAGCAGAACTCGCTTCAGGCCAACAAGCTTGGGCACGGAAGGTAGAATTTAAATAATTACTAATCTTTCTTTGTACGCTTAAGTTTTTTTTTCGAATGAGGTGCCTCACATTCATTTAACTTAATTGTTTTTTAACCTCAAAATGAAGGCTCTTCATTTGAAAAAGTATGAATTGAAAAAAAGTCACGTTGATCACACAGTAACAAATTTTCAGGTCTCACCGAGCACTTAAAAATATTCGTCCGAATGTTTTTCTGTGCTCTTTTTATACCTTGAAACGCAAACACCGAGATTAAATCTCAATCTTGGTGTCTGTTCCTCCCTTTTTGCCTCAGTGCGGTTGGTAGACCTGAAAATTTGTTGCAGGAGTTTTATAAGCAGGTTTCGTCGAGGATTATCGTCACTGTTGTCCGTTAAGTCAGGATATGATGGGGAAAAAATCTCGATTTCTTCGCGGTAACAAGGTAAAATAGTGTGTAATCTAACCTAAATTCAATACAGAAACGACCAAAAAAAAGGTATCCAACTTTTTATTTCACTTCTAAGCCCTTGTGCACTAAATTGGCAAATTTCTGAAGAATTTGAACTATATTTTTGTAAATTTTCCAAGGAAAGAAGCTATTGATGGATGCCTAAAATGGTATTAGGTTGAAAATTGTCACAGCCTCATGAGTTCATACGATACTTTATTAGGGCTTATCTTGAAAATTAAAGATAAAATTTTTGGGTTTGTCCTAAAAACAACGTACAAGAGGTGCTGGTATTTGGCTTTAGGCTCACCATGAAAAGTTAAAACAGAATTCAGTTGAAAATCGGTGCAGTATTGCCTTGTGAGTCCAAACACGCTTTAAAACTGTTCAATTAGTTCGTGAGGATATACATATAGGATTTTTCGGATGATATTTTCACTTCTTAAGGCCTTTTTTGGCAGATTTAAAAAAAAAAATTATACGCTTCTAGATTTATGCATAATTGGGTCCAAACTGAATTTCACTGGGTCGTACTGCCTTTTATTTAACTTTCCTCTATCACTCCAAAACCTTTGTTAGACAAATAATGTTTTCAAAATGTTAACAATAAATTGTTTTTAATTGAATGTGGTTTATGATTAATTTAGGACCAGCTAATGTGTGCACAGCCTGTGACGAGCGGGATGGGGATGTCGCTGTTGCAAAAAATGGGCTGGAAACCGGGCGAAGGATTAGGGAAGAATAACGAAGGGACTTTGGAACCTTTGAAACTACCCTTGAAAATGGACAAAAAAGGTAAACTTTTTTTTTACAGCTTAGTTATTTTGTGATTTTTAAGGTCTTGTTTGTGCGGAGGAATTGCCTAATGGGAAAAGAAGGACTATTACGAACACGAAAACTAGTTTTAACAAAAACGTTGTTGCTAAAAGTGTTAAATCATTGGAAGGTCCGTTTACAATTTTGCTTTTAACTTTCCCAAAAGGAAAAGGTTTATTCCACCCTTCACCCCTACAACTTCCCATTTCCCCCTCCTACTTGATTAACTACCTCTAAATTACCCACATAGCAATTCCCTTAGGGGGAGGGGCGTTGCACGGTGGGTTCCAAATCATACAAATTGTACATTATGCCTCCCGGAACCTTTTTTCCCTTATACACGATGCCTCCCGGGTTCATTTTAATGACCTACACAATGCCTCCCGCAATAGTCTGCCAAGTGTCGCAGGATACCTTTCTCATTCATTCCTGCCTAACCATATCAATTACCAATCTCCATGTATTGGAGCATTAAGACGTCAATTAAATTAATACCTCCTTAGACTCAGAGGTTGTAGGTCACAATCTTTAAGAAGTGGGGCTTTCAGGGATGAGGCTGTATATTTGACGATCATCAGCGAATAGTGGGCCATTACTCTGCTGTAGAGTGTCGCATACCATTAACACAGATTGAGAATAAAAGTGGTCCAAAATAAGAGCCCTGAGGTACCCCCGACGAAAACTGAAATGGCTCAGAGTCTGCCCCAGTCCAATGGACCTGTTGTGATCCACCACTCAAGTACGATAACATACATCATTCTATGTTCATAACATACATCATCTCTATATCCAATTCCAAAATAGATATAGGTGCATATTTTGTTTTGGCCAGTTTTTAAGCCGGTACTGGCCGGGAGCTATTGTGTACGGCTACTTTTATTGCCTGGTGGCATGGTGCACCTTTTTAATTCCCTAATTAGTCAACGGGACCCATAGTGTGTGTATCCAACATAAGGGGAAGTTTTCCCTCTTTAATTCGCCTAACTTCCCTCTTTTATTCGCTTAACCTTCCCTATTTATGCTCTTTTTTTCCTTCCAATCCTCTTAACTTTCCCTCTTTAATCCGCTTAACTTTCCCTTTTAATCCTATTACTTTTCCTTCTTAAATCCTCTTATCTTTACCCCTTTAATCCTCCTAAATTTCCCTTTTTATGCTCTTAAATTTTCCTTTTAATCCTCTTTCTTAACATTCCCTCTTTAATTCACTTAAATTTCCTTCTTTAATCCTCTTAAAATTCCCTCTATAATCCTCTTAACTTCCCCTCTTTAATCCTTTTAACTTTCCCTTTTAATCGTCTTAACTTTCTCTCTTAAATCTGCTTAAATTTCCTTCTTTAATCCTCTTAACATTCCCTCTATAATCCTCTTTACTTTCCCTTTTTAATCCTTTTGTCCTCCTCCTTAAATTCTGCCTTAGTAAGGACTATTGGCTCATTTTACCAACTTTCCCCTTTAATCATCTTAACTTCCTCTCTTTAATCCTCCATAATAAATTCCCTATATGGAATAATTTTAAAAGAAATCACCTGCCCCCCCCTCCCCCCATCAAACTACTCCTAAATACCAGAGTTGGGTATTTTTTTACAAATTTTTTACATAATCGTATTTTTTTTCCGTAATTGTATTTTTTTTTAGGTATTTTTTTCCGTAATCATATTTTTTACAATTTTTTCCCACCGTAATCGTAATTTTTTTTTACAACTTGTTTCGTAATTGTAAATTTTTTACGATTTTTGTTTAAATTTTTTTTAAACGATTTACGAACAATTAAATTGTTTTAATGTTTTTCGTTATAAAAATTACAATTATGAAGATGTAAAAATGTAAAAAAATAACGAATACGGGAAAAAATTACAATTGCGGATAAAAATTGTAAAATGCAATTAGAAAAGCAGCTGTTCAAAAAATTGTGAATTTTGTTGCCTCAGGTCTTCGTCGCAGATCTCTGGTGGCTCCCTCTTACTAACTTTTCTCTCCTCCCATTATTAGTTTTTCCTTTTCTTTTATTTTTTCATCAGACTCTTTCAATTTATCTAATTAAACTTTAAATTCAAAACAATTTTTAAACTTTTCTTATCAATTCTAAGCAGAAACCGGCGACCAGTAGAGTACGCCCAACTCTGCTAAATACCACCACCTGCTTCCATGTACATACACCCGATTACAGCATCCAACTATTCCCGTTTATCCATTTTCAATTACCCGTATTACCCCCCCAACCTCCCACTACCCAATTTGTCTCTTTTAGCTGATTTCCGAAGGAAAGGAAGCTATTAATTCCTGTTACCTCCTCCAACTAACCTAGGTTTATATATTTCATTCATCTTAATTACTTTTCTAGGAAAACATCCAGTTTCACTGTTAGTCGAATATTGTACGCGGCGACATTTTCCTTCTCCTACATTCACCGTTTGCTCTGAAGCCGGTCCTGCTCACAAAAAAAGTTTCATATTTAAGGTTTGTAATGGTTTTCTATCCAAAAAAATTTTGTAGGTCACAGTCAATGGCATGGACTTCATGCCGACGACTCCAAGTCCAAATAAGAAGTTGGCAAAAAGCGAAGCTGCGACTGTTTGTTTGCGACAATTAGGCCTTTTACCTTATGTCGTTCCAAATCCACCTGTAATCTAGTTTTTCGTCATGAAAATTTTTACTGAAATCGTTGTTTGTATTTGTACACTTTCGAACTGTAATTTATTTTTCCCTTTGTATATAAATAACTGTTTGTTTTATTATATGTACAGTTTGTATGCAATGTTGTTTTTATTTTATTTCTTTTTTTGTAATTCACTACCCCTGCTTTTGGGCAATTTTTGGAGAAAGAGGCTATTTGCTTGGGGAGGTCACGGTAAGTGAGTCAGGCCAAAATTTTTTTTGGTGATTCTACATCAAAAAAATAGTTGACAAGCGTCCTGGCGTTTCTTCCAATGGGCCCCGGGGTAGGAGGAGGGGGGGGGCACCTTCTTGAAGTCAAAATACGAATTTTTCAAAATCGACAGACTATTGATTTCTATGTAAAATTGCATGAGGAATCCGATGGCATCAATTGAAAAATTCTAGGACTAATATTTTTTGAGTTATCGTTAAAAACCCGCTTTTGGATCTAAGTAAACCACCCCAGGAACTTACTCGTCAAAAACATTATTTTGAGGATGGTCTCAGCACCCAAAAAATCTTTAGTTATTAAATTTTATCACGAGATCACCGAAGGAAAATTTTCCTGGGTGGCTTCCCGCTTCAGTTTTGTGATCATTAGGAAAACTAAAATATTGAATAACAGAAAAGTGTATTTTTGGTTAAGTATCATTCTAATCGTCATCAGGAGCTTGACTTTGAGATTTGCCTCTAGATTGGGACTTCTTTTTCTTGCCTTTCGCTCCCTTTTTGCCTGCGGCTTGCGACGGCCGTCGTTGTGAATCCCTCCTTCCGCTGACAGGCGGAGGCCTTGATGAGCCGGGTACATGCGAATGGTCACCGACTTTGTCTTCCCTTTTAACGCTCGGAGTTCTCGGGAAGCCACCTTTTCCGTCTTTCCCATCACCGTAGCCATCCCCGAATTTGCTCGCTCGCCCTTTTTTGTTCTTCTTTCTTCTGGCTGCGGCATTTCCTTTACCACCACCCGCCCCACAGTCCAATTCACACCCAAGATTGTTCAAACCGTGCAGAGTACAAAGACATGCAATTATAAACGCCAGAGCTGCTGCCACGAAAATAAAGATCCAAGCCAAATCTTTGTCCTTGCTCGATTCATTCTCTTTAAAATTCCAATGCTGCTTATCCTCAAAATGGATGAAACGCACCACAAGCAAAATTCCAACAGCGAAAAACGCAAGCGATGTCTTTATTGCCCAATTTGCTTCCTAAAAACCTTTTGAACCAAAATTCTTCATTAAATCATATCTTACATGATCAATATCCAAAGTTCCAGAGCATTTACACATAGAACAGACCATTGCTAAATATACGAAGAAAAATCCGACACCTATTGCCATGAACAAGGCTTTCTCAAATGGCTGTCCAACATATTTGTAAATCAATACAATAAATGCGATAAAGATAAATATTAGAACCTGAAAATGGAAGAATGTGTGAACCCACTGTCCTAATCATAATATTTTCTTAGCTCCCTATAGGCGACTTTTTAGGGCTTCTGTCACAAGCTGTACCAAATTTCAACACTATAGGTTTATGGAACTTAGAAAACTTGGGGCATTTCAGTATGAGGAGCATCTGCTCAAGCAGCATTTTCTCAGCTCCTCATGGACCGATTAACTTGAAATTTTCAGGGGTTCTTCCTTTCATATTATAGAAGAATAGTGCCAAAGTCCAACTCAGTTGCACAAAAGGGAGCTGTGAAAACGTGGGTCCCAAATATACTTACCATCGACAACACCCTGAGGACGTTGTCCACTCCAAACGCCATTTTCGATATTGACGTTCACTCCAAAAAAAGTTTTTATCAAGGCATTGTTGCAAGACAAAATTTTAAAATGGAATCTCCCAATCACATACTTCGCCTCCAATTTTGACTTCAAAAACAATGAAAAATCTATAATTATATTATGCTAACTTTTTTAACAAAGAAATTAAAGACTACAAAAAAATTCATATGACTGAAAAGCTAAGTTTTATTTTATCACATGAACAATTGCATGAAAAAGGATTAAAATCTAATAAAAATTTAATTTTAAATAATGATAAATAAATTATAATACATATATTTAGACGGATCAGACATATCAGGTTAATTAACAATCAATTTTAACAATTAGAAAGATCTAAAGACAATACACAGCCTCTTAAAGTTTTTAATTGAACCTATTTTATTTTCAAATTCAATTTATAAAATAATAAAAAATGCTATATGTAAGTGGCACTAAAATTTATTGTACGGCAGGGAAAAATCCTACTGACCATTCGTCCTACAGTCAATTCATCCTAAAAACAAAAAAAAATAATCACTAACTTTCGTCCTACAGACCATTCGTCCTACAGTCAATTCAACCTAAAAACAAAAATTAAACTCTACCGTTCGTCCTACAAACCATTCGTCCTACAAGTTATTATTAAACTTGTCCATTCGACCTACAGACCATTCGACCTAACGTCAATTCAACCCTTGAATTCAACCTAAAATGACGGATTTAAAAAGAAATTTTAAAAAAATACCATTCGTCCTACAGTCAATTCATCCTAAAAACGAATATTAAACTACCATTCGTCCTACAGACCATTCGTCCTACAGTCGATTCAACATAAAAACGAATATTATACATTACCGTTCGTCCTAAAAACCATTCGACCTACTGTCGATTCAACCTAAAATGGCGACCGTAAATATTCTAGAAAACAAATTTTTTTTTTTTTTTAACGCTGCGTCGAAACATTAAATTTAAATTAAACCCTCCGAAGAAAAATTGCTTACCTACTATAATACTATGATCTCTCTTATGCTACGGCGAGTGTAAATAAGGAAAGACGAATCAGCCTTTGCCCCCCCCCCCTTTCATAACGTCAAATTTATTTTAAAAGAAGCTTCCCTTCTTTGAAATATTTACCGAAACTTTATTAACGGAAACAAATGTAATCCAATATTCTTTGGCCTGGTTGGATATTAAGGATCGATGAAGAATTACACAGTTAATATTTTTAGGTTTTATTCTTGTATAAATTTACAATATTTAATACATCTTTGAGTTGCTTCACATTAAATTTTAAATTACTTGAAATGACAATGTGGTCTTCTGGTGCTGGCCGAGCGTTCTGGGCGTTTTCGTTCGTCTTGGCAAGGCGGGTTTCGTTCCTCCGCGTCGGATGTCGTCTCCTCTGGTGAGATTTCGTCTTCCGGGGATGCCTTCGTTCTCTCCGGGTCAGATATCGTCTCTGAGGCTGCTGTTGTCCCTTCCAGTCGGATTTCGTCTTCCGGGGTTGCCTTCGTCCTCTCCGGGTTAGATTTCGTCTTTCGGGGATGCCTTCGTCCTCTCCCAGTCGGATTTCGTCTCAGAGGCTGCTTGCGTCCCTTCCTAGTCGGGTTTCGTCTTCCGGGGCTGCCTTCGTCCTCTCCAAGTTAGATTTCGTCTCAGAGGCTGCTTGCGTCCCTTCCTAGTCGGGTTTCGTCTTCCGGGGCTGCCTTCGTCTTCTCCCAGTCGGATTTCGTCTCAGAGGCTGCTTGCGTCCCTTCCTAGTCGGGTTTCGTCTTCCGGGGCTGCCTTCGTCCTCTCCGGGTTAGATTTCGTCTTTCGGGGATGCCTTCGTCTTCTCCCAGTCGGATTTCGTCTTCCGGGCTCCGGGGCTGCCTTCGTCTTCTCCCAGTCGGATTTCGTCTTCCGGGCTCCGGGGCTGCCTTCGTCCTCTCCGGGTCGGATGTCCTCTCAGGGCTGCTTCCTCCTTTTCCGAGCCGGGTTTCGTCTTCCGGGTCGGATGTCGTCCTCTGGGGCGGCCTTCTTCCTCTTCGAGTCGGATGTCCTCTCAGGGCTGCTTCCTCTTTTTCCGAGTCGGATTTCTTCTTTGTAGTCGGATCCGGGTGTTCACTTCTTGACTTCTTTACTCGTCGACGACTGGACACAATCTGATTTCTCTGGCCTCGGGACCCCGTTATATACCCATCTTGGTGGGCTGGCTCCTCCCACTGCGTAACGGAGTGGGGACGCACTGGTGGGGTTGGTCGCTGCTCCCATCTGGCGGGCGCCTTCTTACTAAAAAATTCCCCGCTTAATTTCCCTTTTCTTGTTATCATTTTATTTTTTTACTGATTACACAAACATTACGGAAAAATTGCTGGCAATACCTTTTTATTAAATTTACCAACTCAAAAATGTCCGAAAATTTGTTGGAATAGTCTAAAACCCAAAATTAGCCATTTTTGACAGGAGCCTCACCAAATATGGTGCGTATCCAAAGGGTAGGTAGTGTTCGAAATTTAAAATAATACCCATTCCCACGCTACGTACCTTGATCAAAAAAATAATTTTGGCCATTTTTGAAGCTAACTTTTCCAAAAACAGTTGACCGTATACAGGGTGGTCGATCGATTTTAGCCCGTGAATGTTTCGATTTCTGAACCTCCCAACTGAAGTTTTTTCCTAAATTTATGAATTTGTTAGTTTAAGAGAGCTTAATCTTGTTTTTATCTGCTTATTATAGACTAAATGATGATGAAAGTACTTCTTTGATGGTTTAAGACCATCATTAAGATTATACTAAAAGTTCGATCGAGAATGTACGGTCACCCAAGAAATGCTGAGTCTTACCTTTGAGTTTATAACACGTGTTATAAACGTTATAAGTGTTATAAGTGTTAACACGTGTTATAAGTGTTATAAACTCAAAGGTCTTACCAAAGGTCTTACCCCATCTTCATCGTAAAGCGAAGATATTAGGACAAATACATAAGTTCTAATGAGAAAATAAGTCAATTAATAGCTTCTTGTTCAGTCTTCCCTATTTATATTCGATCGATTAGACAAGGAAATATGTAGTTGAAAGCTGAATTTTATCTTAGAGAAGAGATTGCATTTCAGAAATCTCTGCTTTCGCGGTCTTTTATTATTATGATTAGCACCGACTTATTTTTTGAGCTTTTTTAAGCTCAAAACTATCAATTTGAGTTCGAAACAGTATTATTATGTAAATATTGTCATTGTTTCTAGGATTTTTCTCAAAGTAATCAAGATTTTTATGAAAATTATCGCTATCATTCCTTATCAGTTATCACTTATTATCAGCGTAATACTATTTGATCTGTTTTAGCGGATTTCATAATTTAATTTACATTAAAAATCATCAATGATCTAAATTAACTCCACTTGTTGTTTAAAGGAACAACTCCGTGAATTCAAAGCGGGGGGGCCCCTCCGCGATTTATAATAACAAGAAATAAAACTTGTGGCAATACACTCGCCTTAGCCACAGATTATACTTATATACCTTAGCCTTATACTTATAAGCCTTAGCCTTAGAAAGACCCTGGCTTTTATTCCATCTTCCAGGTAGGATTAGAACCGAAGATGGTAGGTTCCCTGCCGCCTCCGGGGGTGGTAAGGTAATATACAGGGTGTTCGGAAATACATGGAGAGCGTTAAAAAGGCGTTGTATAAAGTTTAATGTAAACCCCCCTTAATTTGAAACAAAGAATTGATTGGTATATTTAAAAATGCGTTTCGATATACAGGGTGCCCCAAACAGAACCTAACTTCGTTATTTCAAATGAGAACCCCTATTTTTGATTGCAGAATCGTAATCTACGCAAAATTTCAAGTTGATTTGACGAAATAGTTGCCACTTTTGACAACTTTTAATTTTATTTCGCCCTAAAATCAGTTAAAATTGACTTAAGATGCCAAACTTTTTTTTAATTTTACTTGTTTTTTTCTGAGGATTCTAAATATTACAAATTGAAACATCTACGCCTTCTGTATCACGATATAGGGACAGAAACTTCTTTATTTTAATGAGAATCCCAATTTTTATTTCAGAGATGAAAAGTAGAGCCTTTTTCAAAAACTTTTTCTTTTGGGCCGAAATCGCTATCTCCATTTTTGGAGAAGCTGTAGGGGCTTTCGTTGGTGAAGATGTCTATTGCTGAGCTTCATTAATAAACCTTTAATTAAATAATTAATTCGATAAAGGATAGTGGCTAGGAGTTTTCTAGGAGCAATATTACTGACAGAATTGAATATCTTGAGTTCGTAGCTGTCGCACCTTCAAAAGCCGCTACAGGTTCTATTGATTTCCATGTAAAATTGCACGAGGAATCCGATGGCATCAATTGAAAAATTCTAGGACTAATATTTTTTGAGTTATCGTTTAAAAAACCCGCTTTTGGAAATAAGTAAACCACCCAGGAAAAAATTTCTCGTCAAAAACATCATTTTGAGGATGGTCTCAGCACCCCAAAAACCTTTAGTTATTAAATTTCATCACGAGATCACCAAAGGAAACTTTTCCTGGCTGGCTTCCCGCTTCAGTTTTGTGATCATTAGGAAAACTAAAATATTGAATAACAGAAAAGTGTATTTTTGGTTAAGTATCATTCTAATCGTCGTCAGGAGCTTTGCTTTGAGATTTGCCTCTAGATTGGGACTTCTTTTTCTTTCCTTTCGCTCCCTTTTTGCCTGCGGCTTGCGACGGCCGTCGTTGTGACTCCCTCCTTCCGCTGACAGGCGGAGGCCTTGATGAGCCGGGTACATGCGAATGGTCACCGACTTTGTCTTCCCTTTTAACGCTCGGAGTTCTCGCGAAGCCACCTTTTCCGTCTTTCCCATCACCGTAGCCATCCCCGAATTTGCTCGCTCGCCCTTTTTTGTTCTTCTTTCTTCTGGCTGCGGCATTTCCTTTACCACCACCCGCCCCGCAGTCCAATTCACACCCAAGATTGTTCAAACCGTGCAGAGTACAAAGACATGCAATTATAAACGCCAGAGCTGCTGCCACGAAAATAAAGATCCAAGCCAAATCTTTGTCCTTGCTCGATTCATTCTCTTTAAAATTCCAATGCTGCTTATCCTCAAAATGGATGAAACGCACCACAAGCAAAATTCCAACAGCGAAAAACGCAAGCGATGTCTTTATTGCCCAATTTGCTTCCTAAAAACCTTTTGAACCAAAATTCTTCATTAAATCATATCTTACATGATCAATATCCAAAGTTCCAGAGCATTTACACATAGAACAGACCATTGCTAAATATACGAAGAAAAATCCGACACCTATTGCCATGAACAAGGCTTTCTCAAATGGCTGTCCAATATATTGGTATATCATTACAATAAATGCGATAAAGCAATATATAAGGACCTGAAAATGGAAGAATGTGAAGGAAGAACCCACTGTCCTAATCATAATATTTTCTCAGCTCCCTATAGGCGACTTTTTAGGGCTTCTGTCACAAGCTGTACCAAATTTCAACACTATAGGTTTATGGAACTTAAAAAACTTGGGGTATTTCAGTATGAGGAGCATCTGCTCAAGCAGCATTTTCTCAGCTCCTCATGGACCGATTAACTTGAAATCTTCAGGGGTTCTTTCTTTCATATTATTGAAGAATAGTGCCAAAGTCCAACTCAGTTGCACAAAAGGGAGCTGTGAAAACGTGGGTCCCAAATATACTTACCATCGACAACACCCTGAGGACGTTGTCCACTCCAAACGCCATTATCAATATTGACGTTTACTCCAAAAAAAGTTTTTATCAAGGCATTGTTGCAAGAAAAAATTTTAAAATGGAATCTCCCAATCACATACTTCGCCTCCAATTTTGACTTCAAAAACAAAGAAAAATCTATAATTATATTATGCTAACTTTTAAAAAAAAGAAATTAAAGACTGCAAAAAAGCTAAATTTTATTTTATCACATGTACAATTGCATGAAAAAGGATTAACATCTAATAAAAATTTAATTTTAAATAATGATAAATAAATTACAATACATATATTTAGACGGATCAGACCTATCAGGTTAATTAACAATCAATTTTAACAATTAGAAAGATCTAAAGACAATACACAGCCTCTTAAAGTTTTTGATTGAACCTATTTTATTTTCAAATTCAATTAAAAGAAATGCTATAAGTGGCACTAAAATTTATTGTACGGCAGGGAAAAGGTTTGTTTGGTCCATCTGGATTGTTTAATCTTTTTAGCCGACGATGGAGAGGAGCGCTTTTTTGTAGTCGCCAGAAGTGTCACCCTGAACAAAAATTGAGATTATCGGTCAATGCAGAGCAATAGAAGCCTCTAGGAAGGTTATTTTGACCTTAGGACATGATGGCCAACTTGAAATTCCCCGATTCATTAAGGAAAAATCAAAATTTGTGTCAAAATCCCAGTTATTAGGTCAAAAACTCAATTTTCAAGACTTTTCAATGCTAAATTTTGGGGATTATACACAAGAAAAAATGGGGGGATTTTTAATGTGGAATTTGGGGATTGTTGGGTGTAAATGGGGGCCTGGGGTGTGTGTCAGAAAATAAGGTGGTTTTTGAAGTTAATTTAGGGGGATTAGAGACAAAAATATGGATGAGGAATTTGGGTGATGTGGGGGGGGGAGGCATAAAAATGTGTTTTTCGATGTTAAATTTGGGGGATTAGAGACAAAAATAGTACTTCTTGATGTGGAATGGAGGGGCGTTCCTATAAAAATTGGTTTTTCAAGGGTTTTGGGGGATTAGACCAATAAATTTGTAGAAATAAAAACACCAAATTTCGCTGAATTTTCCATAATTTGTCCCAACAATTAAAATTCCCTGATTTTTCAGGTTTCTCCTGTTGGTGGCCACCTTGGAGGACCCGTTAGATTATTATTTACTTACAGTAATCCAACTTTCAAGCGATTTTTCGTATTTTTCTTCAAAGGCTTTTTTGATGTCTCCAAGGTCGATTTCAGAGCGTGAGACGATGATGCGGATGAGGGTTTTGTCATCGGTACCGAGTCCTTTCATACTTTTGTAAAGTCTTTCAGCAAAAAATCCGACTTTACTCTTCACACATTTGACTGAAATAAAGGAATAAGTAGGTATGGATTCGGTGGCAATAATAGGAACTGACCGATGCCCAAAAGTCCGTGTTTGATGTCGCCTGAGAACTCGCTTTCAATCGCGGCTTCGATGTCTTTTCCGGAAATGATCTCGTAGCGTTGGAAAACTTGACGGAGATGCTGGTAGCTGCGAGTGACAAGTATGCTATTAAAAACAGACTCGTCAGTACCCCATTTTTGAAGCTCTCCTGCAGCATGAAGGGCTTCAGCGTCTTCGTTGACCAATGACTCTTCCACACTCGGATTTTCATCCCGGTTACCCTAAGATCTTCCATCATAAAACGACTCAAATGACCAAACTCACCATTGACAGAGAAACACAAAGTTTTCTGAAGTGACCGCTTGTGTCCCCTTTCAAGTCATTTTCCATCGATTTGCCATATTCTGAAAATGTAAGTCAACATGAAAGCTACAAAAAAAGGTTTGATTTACTTTGCTCATAAAAGGCAGCGATGGTCCTGATTCCATAGTTACTCAATGTGCACAAGATCTCGATGATGGCATCATCGTCGGTCCCAAGGCCAGAGATTGCTTTGTGCAGCTCTTTCGCGTAGTATTCGGGCAATGGAGTCATCAAAGCCAAAATGACATCTTCGAATTTACCACCCAGTTCACTCTTCAAATCAGAAACAAGGTCCTAAAAAACAAAAATCAATTGCTTGAGTAACCTCAAGCAAGAGCAGTCCATAGCTGTTGCTTCAAGGACTGCCCGGGAAGGATGAGTCTAAAAAAAAGGAAAGACCCAAAGACCACCACAGAGCAGAGAAGAAAGAAGACAAGATAACCAAATTAAGCAAACGCAGTCAATAGCTGTTGGTTCATGGTTGTCCTACCAACCCATAAACAGCCCTCAGCACCTGTTGCTTCAACAAGTGTTACAATCCCTAGCAGTGGCTTCAAGGGCTCCCTAGGACATCACCAGAAAGTGCAACCAACCTTTCCATAAAGAGTTTTGTAAGCTTCAATGATCTGAAGCCTTTGAACAATCCCTCTTTTGGTAATGATCGCGATGATGGCATCTTCATCTGAGCCCATTCCTTTAAACGCCTCCTTAAGCGCAGTAGCATCTTGATTAGCATCAAACGGGTCAGCAGGATAGACTGTCGGTGTGCACTTGAAATTTAATCATTAACAAAAACAATAAAATAAAATAAATAAATGCTACTTTGTATGGGGTGTACTTTTGCTGAGACATCTCGCTGGTGGTTGAGCACAAATGGACAAATGAATAAGATTTCACCAACTTTATATTAGTCAATGAGTAATGCACGAATGCGTGACCTCGATCCTATGAAATCAATGGAAATGGATATTATAAATAGATTTAGGTTTTCGCTATTCTGAAAATTTAACGGATAACTTTTTCAACACTGGTTTATTAAAAGAATGGGTTGACTTGTTCTAAAATTAAAATTCCAAGAGAAAATTAGGACGTAAATATTGCAAGTAGGCGTGCCCGGCCGGATGAAAGATGAGTCACAGATAATAAACCTCAAACATGGTTGAAGGTGACGTGATCCGATCAGTGATGCACCAAACACGTACAATCAGTGTTGCCAACATGATGATGAAAAGTGATTTCAAGCATAGACTAAACTTTTAATAATACATAATAATAATGTTGTGTTTTGTCATATACTAAACATGTTTAGTCTCTGTTTAGTCAATGACAAAACACACCATTTTTATTATTTAAAAGTTGGATTCATTCACTAATCATTAGATTAGTTAGATGGATCTTTGGTTTTGTGACAGAATAAAGACAGAATGTGGTTTTGTCTATGTTTCAAGTGTGCCAACTTATACATAAAAGTTGTATTGCTGAAATCACTTTTAAAAAACTTCATATGTTTTAACCCTTCCTGAGCGAAACATTGAATTTTTATACACTTTTTTTTACAAGCACGCAAGTTGTCAAAATTATTAATTTTTCTCAACCCCCTAAAAGTCCCCAGTTGTGACGTCTTCGTGAAATTCGACTGTGAAGCGCCCTCTATCTCGTTGTCAGGTGTTAGAAAGACGAAATCGGAAAAACTGGAATGACAAACTAAAAAAGTAAAAACTTCAGGCGAAAAATCCCAGTTTTCCTTTTTTATTTTGTTTTAAATTCATCAAAGTTTTTGTTTGTTAAAATGTAAATAGTTTTAAAATGTGATCAAATTTGTGTGTTGAATTTTTTCGGAACTTTTTCTAGTTTTCTTTTTTTTTTTCTGTTTTTTATTCTTATAGACTTTTGTGTTCATCGAATATTTTCGAGACTTCCCGAGAAATGGTCGGAAACGGCGGCGTCGATTGGGGAAGTGTCGTCCGCCCGGTTTTGGCCTCATCCTACGCTTCCTTCAACAAACATGACCTCAACGAATTGGCGAAAGCTATCATCAAAAGGTAATTGCTCGGTCAGAAATTGATGAACTATTGTGGTTTCATTAATAAATTTTGAGTTGCACAATTCAATGCAAGTCGTAGTTGCCGGTCTCAGATTATCCCTCCCTCTACTTGGCTCCTGTCTTGACTTGCATTATTTGCTTCCAACCAATGATTGTTCTTAAAACTTGGCTTATTCATCCTAGAAGATAGCATAATGGAGGATATTATGCTTTAATCATGTGCCGCAAATGGGTCAATTTTCATCAGCCATGTGCTCTGATAAGAATGTTGCTTATTTGCAAGGATATTAAACACTATTGTTTAGTATCCTTGGCTTAGTTGTACATGCCTAGAAGATGCTAATCAATTGGTTGCCTCTAATGTTCTGCAAGTGGGCCAATTATCATCACTTCATTACAAGAATTCAGCCCCCATCAGCCATGTGCCCTGATTAGCAAGTTCCTTATTTGTACATGCTTGGATGCTTAGTTAGAGGGGGGGGGGTTGCTCCAATGTTCTGCTAATGAGCCAATTATAGGTATGGTAGGCCCACAAGGAGATCGGGAACCTAATTCCTGAAGGTCCGCTATTATTAGCTGATGGTAAAGGACCGGTCTTAAAAGCCCTTCTTAAAAGTTAACTATTACGACAATTATTAGGGCCCTTGTTATATTGATTTTTGATCCTTTTTTTTTTTAATACTAAGTGCCCTTTTGACAAGGAAGGATAAATAGGACCCTTTTTTAGCATGGTTTTTCTTCTTGGACATCAGAGGTCCTATCTAAAACTAGATTTTGTTCCTCTACATTTTACGTCGCCCTTTTTTTTGAATTGGTTTCTGATCCTTTTTGGACACTACTGTCCCTTTTTAGCTTGAAGTTTGATGGTTATTGGACGCTAGGGGCCTTTTGTGGCTTGGTTTCTGTTACTTTTTGGACACAAGGGGCCCTTTTAGCTTGATATTTGATCCTTATTGAACACTAGGGGCTCTGTTAACTAGATTTTGTTCCTTTACTACCAACAGGGCCCTTCTTAGCTTAGATTTTGGATCCTTTTTGGTCACAAGGGGCCCTTTTTAACATTGCATCGGCCAATTATTATCCCAGCCAATATTACCTTTTCACATTTTTATATTTTGTAAATTTTTTTTCAGCGAGCATGATTTATTAAATCATGAAGACAAATACGAGACGTTCTATGCGACCTTTACTGCCCTCGCTGCTGATTACATTAGCTCAAATGTGTCATCTCGTAAGTTCTATAAGTGATGTTTGACGAATCTAATTATCAATTTCAGTCTCAAAAGGGCAGATGGGGACGGTGTGTCAGGCATGCAAAGTTTTGTTGCGATATGTGCTTTTGAACCTGAAAAAGCAAGGAGAGTCGGAAGAGGCGTCCGCTATTTCGCAGTCGGCCAACAACTTGCCGGTGAAGCAGCTTCTGTCGCCGATCAAAGCGATGTGCACCGCCTCGTCTACGCTTTCCCGCACTGATCAAGTTGGCCTTGTTTCCATCATGAAAAATGCCAAACTTCCACCCCATGTCAAAACTACTTTAAACTTTTCTGCAGGTATGTTTCTCACTTTGTTATCACGCGAGTCTAAGCTTTTTTAGAAGAAAACCAAACGGAGGATAAAACTGAAAAAGATGTCAAGACAAGATCAAGGGCGGATCTTTCGAGCCAGATCATGGAGCAACTAACGTCGCCATTGCTTGATTGCAATTTGTCCAAAAAATGCAGCGGAACTGAAACCGATTCCAAATCCGCTGAAGCGACTCCAGAGAAACAACACGAACTCGAAGCTTTATTTATCCAAAGAAACATCGCCAATCTTCAATCTATCAGCGCAGCAGACATATTTATCGACACATGCCTTCAGATGCCCCATCTAGTCAGATATATAAACAAATATCAGACTGCGGTTTTGAAAAAAGGCTTCAGCTTACCTTCAACTGTTGCTGAAGCCCAATTAATCAGGCATAGGTAAATTTTGATATAAAAAAAGCCAAATAACCTGTTTTTAGTTTACAAGCGGTTGCAAGCGATTTAAGTGTAGTCTGGAGTGTTCTTTCTCTTCCCGTTTTGGAACCTTTGACTCAACCAAGACTTGAAAAATTAACCACAATTGTGATGACATGCTTATACACAGCATTATCTACTGCAACAGCATCTAGCATATTGGGAATATCATGTGCCGTGTCTCCGAAAACTGCTCCTCTAGCACAATCCGGCTCCGCAAACAAAAGTTCTGAAGAAGACAGCAACGCAGACGCTTTGGCGACCACGATTGTTGAAAAATCGTTGGAAATTTTCAACCACATTTCTTCTGTTATTAAATCCTCTTCCAGGGCTGGAGGAAATGTAAGATTTTGTTTTGTTTATATTTCATTTTGAAATAAAATTTTGTTTTAGTATGTACAAAATTTGACACTGATGGGAGCATGGCTTTTGGTTTCTGGTCTGCAAGGCCAGTTGACTGCTTCAAGCCAGATTCCATCGGATAAACCAGGAAAAGAGGAAAAAGGCAAATCTCCGAGCAAATCGCGTGATGGATCTTCTAGAATTAATTTGATGAAAGTGTAAGTTGTTGATAAATTGGAATGGCTGGTTATTTTATTGTTTCTTTAGGCAACAAGGTTTTGGAGTTTTGTCCGTCGCATTGGCATCACATGCTCTCCGTCTAATAGGGAGTCTTTTGGAAGATGTCCAGTATGAGACTTATTCTCCCAGGATGTCTGAAACAGCGGAATTGAGTATAACGGGACAGTCGACCGCTTTACAAAGAGCGATCACAGTTTTGAATGCGGTTCCGTTGAATCAATCACTTTTCTATCTGGCTACTGTAAGCTATCGTAAAGCCTGCACATTGAAACGAATCCAAAAACATCCTCCTGAAGGTGACAACTTCAGTTCTTCAGACTCGACAACATACTACGATGATGATGAAATGAGCTGTTCTGATGAAAGTTCACCTGATGTTGGTATGTAGTAATATGCTTGTTTTTCTTTGTTTTTTAATTTTTTTTTCTTTCTTTGTAGATGATGACAGTGAGCCTTTATTAGGCCTTTGGTTTGAAGAAACCATTTCCGTTCCAGAATGTGACAACTCCTCTAATACACAGTCGCAAGATACTCCTGATACTTTGCCCAAAAATGGACATGAGCCATCATCAATTGTTCCTGAAAAAGGAGAGCCTAATGGGGTATGCATAATTTTTTTTTCAATATTTTTCTTTTTCTAAGCCTTATTTTCAGTTTATTGCATTGGCAACACAAATATTTTACACCATGAACAAATATATGGTGACCAGTGAAGCTGAATATATGACCAAATATGTTGAATCTGGTCTTACCGAGCTCCAGATGATAATGTTAGCAGCAATCATACGTGATTTGGACAGAGAGACTGCAAGAACTGATACGGGAACGATTTCAGTCTATTTTGGACCAACGTTGGGACAACTTTATACCGAGTTTTCTCAAGCTTTGACTCGTTATACGCATAATTTGCTTGCTAGGGGGCTCCTTTCTTCTTCGTTGCAGTCGACGCTTTTAGTCCATCTTGGCGTCAGCCCCATATCAGGAACAGACAGCACTACATGGCCGCTCCAAGTCTACCCGAGGACTCTGGCAGTACTTGCTCAAGTTTTGCTTTTGAAGCAGCAATCAGAAAAAGAAGCTTCTTGCATTAGCATATGGCAAAGATTGATAAACACTTTAGTGGACAACATCTGCGCCAATCCAACGACAACTTTAGACATCGAAAATGAAGACCTGAACGTCGAACATGCCCAACTCGTCTTATTTTTATTCCACTCGTTAAATTTAATGCAGAAAAAATCGGTCCTGCTCATGTGTGCCAACGGTGTTACCCAAGTCTCCGAAAAGGTTCGTGGAGTCATGAGAGAGTCTCAAATCCTCCATTTATCACGATTGCTTCTTCTGCTGGATTATCTTGTCAAGCATCTTTATGATGCTCCTTCCACACTTCTGGAACAAGTCCAATGGAATCTTTTAAGCAATACCAACGTTGTCAGAGAGGCAAGCGATTCCGAATCGAATGTTGCCTCGCGTTTGTATTGCCCGTGGAGTGAAATCGAAGATAGTTATAGAAAATTGATGCCTCAAGAAGAGTTTTCGATGCGCCCAAGGTTCTACTCGTTGACGTACGGTTCGATCAACACTCAAGAGCCTCCAAAACTTGACGGACTTGTAAGCCATCTTAATTTGCAATATTAAACTCTAGATTTTATTTATAGGCATTGAACTTCTTGCTTGGAAATCCAGATAAAGGTTTGAAGTACCCAGTTCTGATGGACGCTCTGGTCGAAATTTTAAGCATAACAGATCAATGCACCCCTGTGATACGTTGCTCAGAAAAACTGTCATCGACTTCCCTTTGTGCTGTCCAGTACTGCTTTCTTATATGCTGGCGACTTTTGCTTCAGTTGCCTCCCTCGACGCCTTACTTAGAAAAGCTAGCTCAGGGCAACAAAATCGATCATAATTCTCCCGTTATAATCCATTCGCTCGTTTGGGGCCCGAGGACTGCTCATAAAACATTCATGCCTTGGATAACTGTATGTTTTATCACACACACAAAAAACAAAGTTTACCTTAGATTGATCTTTCAGGATTGCCTTGTCAAGCAAGGTATGTACACACAGTATGCAGAAACTGCTTTGAAGAATGTCTCGGATACGGTCAGCAGCGTACGCTATGATATAAACTTAGCCAAAAATTGTATAACAAGTTTGATGCCATCTGTAGAACTTTCAGGTAAGCATTGCTCCTATTTTTAGATACAATAAAACATTTTCTTTTAGGTCCTTTGGTTTCCAAAAGTGATCTGCTGACTTTGATGGAGCTAAGTGTCCTAAATTGTGTTGTTGTGAAGGCCCAGGCATATGCAGACTGCAATAGTAAAATGTTTGCGACGGACACCGATTCGTTAAAAACAATTCAAACGATTGCCGTCGTCCAAGAGCTTATGCCGTATGCGTTAAAACTTGCTGAAGCCATTTTGGCCATCACGAGATCAAGTCTGATGTACCAGCTTGCTGAAGGGACCGACGGAAGTAATTACACACAAGGGGACCTTTTGGCGTTCAGGTCCATTTTGTCGATCATCTCATCGAAAAATAACAAAACTCAAGGGCTAGCACTTGCCATGACCCCTTTGCTCCCTGTTCCTGTGACAAATCTACATGAAAAATGGTGCACTTATTCAACGAAAAATTTCCCTTGGGTATGATAGTCCATTCCACTCCGATTTTTTCATTGTTTTATTATGTTATTTTCAGACTGAATATACAAGCAACATTTTACCTGGAGAGAGTTACGTGATGGCTGTTGTCCGTGCTCATATAGCAACATTATCGAGCAACAGCTCATTTACTATCAATCCTAGCTTGAAGCATCTTCTTCATTGTCTGATCACATTCATTTCTGACAACTTGCTGTAAGTAACAGTTTGGTGAAATTGTTGTTTTATTCGTTTTTTAGGTGTAGTGTTTTGGATAAAGTTGTCAACGTCTTTGCACCATTGTCAATTGATTCAATGGCTGATTTCATGCATGAAACGATCGCTAAAGTTTTGGAAAAGCCGCTCGGAGATGTCGACAGTGATAAACATCAGATGGTCGTCTACACGCTTATAATTGGACAAATTTATGACTTGATTATGATCTACACAAGTACTGCGACACCATGCAGCGATGCTGTCAATGAAAAGATCATACAAGAATGCCTTTGTTGGCTTAGCTTTTTGCTTGAGAAACCAATCGGAAGGCAAGCGTTGGATAAGTTTTTTGACAACAATAGCGACAAGACTCTTGTCAAGATACTTCTTTCGGTCGCGAGTCCGAAAACATCAAACTCGCCGACGTATACGAGCAAAATTTTCCAGTTTTTCTTTAAACTTTTCTCGACCGCGGAGAAAAATCCGGGCGACGAAGAGCTCGAACGTCTTTGCGATTCCGTTCTTCAGCTAGCACACATCGAGAGCACTCAATTAGCAAATTGGCTTGAATTGGTCATTCTTGGACCAGGTTCAAAGACTACAACTGAAGAAACGTTGGTTTATCCTTTAGGTAACCTAACTACCCCTCCAGCAACCAGCAAAGATCCATCGGTCATCACCGTAGAAAATGTCACTCCTCCTAAAGAGGCTCCTAGGAACACCGTCATGTATGAAAATCAAGCACTACTCAACAATTTGACATCCTATATTGACAATAATAAACAATCCAGGTATTTTATTGAAGATTCATTGTCTCTTTAATCATTGCCTTTCAGCATGGCGGAAACCAAAGAAAACTTTGCTGTAACTCTGCTTGAAGCATTGATACCAATAGCGACTCAGCTGCTGATGACATGTAAAGGATCTGGCTTTCCCAATCTTATGTCCATCATGTCTACTCTGGCTGGTGTCGGATCAGGAAAAGGCCATATCCATTTGTTCATTGCTGCTACCCAATGGATTTCGTTTTGGTATGAACTCATCAAGGTTTGATAACGTTTTTTGAAATTATTTTTTAGCAAAACTGAGATTTGTGAGCAAGAATTTTTGGCTTGTCTGGAGAACGGAACGAATAAGTCAGGAAGCAATGTTGTCGATTCTTGCTGTGCTGCGCTTCGCTACATCGCCGATATCATTCATGCTCTTTGTCCTCAAAGTCCGGCTAGAGCATCGAGCCCACCATGGGAAGGCGAGCTTATCGTTCCTCCTCATTCTGAAGAAATGGACTGGATGGAAGATTTGACTCATGATGACGATGATGAAAGTGGAGGAGATGATTCCGTAAGTTGAATAATTATGATAGGGGAAGGGGCTCAAATGCTTTTGTTTTTTTAGGATGAGGACAGTTTATGCAACAAATTATGCACATTTACGATAACTCAGAAAGAATTTATGAATCAACATTGGTACCATTGCCATACGTGCAAGATGATTGATCGTGTTGGCGTATGCTCTGTGTGTGCTCGTGTTTGTCACCGTGGTCATGATGTAACATATGCGAAATTTGGAAATTTCTTCTGCGACTGTGGCGCCCGTGACAGTGGCTCTTGTCAAGCACTCGTCAAAAGGAATCTGCAGAGTTCGGACAGCATCTCGCAAGCCGGGCCTGTGCCAAGCGCTACTACGAACAGCGGAGGAGTCGGGATTGAGCACATGTTGCAGTCATCTTTAAGACGTCGCCCGTCTTCACCTTCAATTGAAAAATCGCAGAAAGACATATCGAGGCAGTTGACTCTATCAAAAATTTTGGAAAACCTATCAGACAAACTGTTAAGCCTTCTCGCTGAAGAGAGTAGAGTTGTCGGTCCACTGATATCTCTTGTGAAATCACTTCTTCCAGCCGTCGAAGCAGCTTGCCAGCGAAATTCGCCTGTCGGTTGCCATCTTCGCTCTCAGAAGTCTTTAAAAGAATTACACACTGTCGAAAAAAAGTTTATATTTTCTGATTTAATCATGGTTCCAACGCTTGGCTCTC
Source organism: Orius laevigatus (assembly GCA_018703685.1). Taxonomy (NCBI): domain Eukaryota; kingdom Metazoa; phylum Arthropoda; class Insecta; order Hemiptera; family Anthocoridae; genus Orius; species Orius laevigatus. The sequence continues at coordinate 59,375 of JAGWEN010000125.1, forward strand.
AGGAAGGAGCTTTTGAAAACGTTCGTATGAGCTATTCTGGAGAGCAAGGGCAAACCATTCGACAGTTAATGTCTGCGCATATGATCCGCAGAGTAGCCATGTGTTGTTTGGCTTCGCCACATGGAAAGCGACAACATCTTGCCGTGGCTCATGAAAAGGGAAAAATAACGATATTACAATTGAGCACTTTGCTCAAGCAAGCAGACTCTTCGAAGAGGAAGCTGACATTGACCAGACTATCATCAGCGCCGATTCCATTCACCGTGCTAACTGTAACAAGCAACCAATGGAATGAAGACTTCCTTGCGGTCTGCGGTCTTAAAGATTGCCATGTTCTCACTTTCACATCGGGTGGATCTGTAGCCGAACATTTAGTTCTCCATCCCCAACTCGAAATCGGAAACTTCATCATCAGAGCCATCTGGCTTCCAGGATCGCAAACAAAGCTGGCCCTAATCACTGCAGATTTTGTCAAAATCTACGACCTTTCCGTCGACGTCTTAAGTCCACAGTACTACTTTCTGGTGCCCACTGGTAAAATTCGCGATGTGACGTTCATCTGCAGCGAAGAAGGCAATAGCATGATGTTGTTGATGTCCTCAACCGGCTATATATACACACAAGAAATGAATGAAGCCAGTTCAGCCAGACATGGTCCATTTTATGTCACAAGCACGCTTGAACTGTATCATCCAGAATTTAAAGAATCCAACGGACAAGTTTGCGGTGGAGGTGTCTCCATTTATTACTCGCACACTTTACGATTGCTTTTCTTCTCATACGCTCAAGGGAAGTCATTCATCGCTCCATTAGATCCTTCTACAGGCACTGCTATCTATGATGCTTTTATGATAAATTTACAAAAAAATACAAACAATACGAATGCCAACTCAACACCTGCGGCCACAACTACAAGTTCGACTGCAGCCACAACACCCGCGACTGGCAACAGTGGGAACAAAGGAAGCAGTGGCTCTTCGCAACCGCAACCACTGTGTTTATGGAGCGAAGTCCCCAACCATCCAGGAATAGTCTGTGCCACTTTACAAACCAGCAATAACCCCATCATTTTGATGATACAACCGGATACAATATATGTTCAAGAAATCAAAGTTTTGCCACCAAAAGCAAAAATAATGGACATGGTCGTTATTCGTCATGTTTCAACCGGATCGGAATTGCGCACAACTCTTTTAATTTTGTGTGAAGATGGGAGCTTACGGATTTACAATGCCTGCCCTGAAATGACCGAGTTTTGGCTATCTCCGAGTGTCCAAGCTATTAATAGTCTCCCTCCGAAGTCGAACAAGAAGAAAAAGACACCGAAACCAGTCAAAGCTTCGGGTAAGTCTCTTTTCTATTCTATTTGTGTAAATAATAAATAATTTTAGCAAGCGTTTCATTCCCAGTCGATTTCTTCGAGCATTGTACTGCTCTGAACGATGTCGAGTTCGGCGGCAGCGATTTGCTTCAAATTTACAACACCGCCCAGATCAAGCATCGTCTCAATACGTCCGGGATGTACGTCGTCTCAACCAAAAGCGTCGGTTTTAACGTCGAGATCATGAACAATGATCCTGCACATGTCATAACGGGCGTGCGAGTTCTTCTAGGGAGCCAGGACATTCAGCGAGTTCCCGCATACATTGAAGTCAGCGGGAGAAGCATACAGACAAACATCGCTCGCAACAGATGGTTCGATTTTCCATTAACACGCGAAGAAAGTCTTCAGGCTGACAAAAAATTGACGTTGACTTTCGGAACATCTCAAGATCCCGATGGCATCATTATGGTCGATTCGATCAAAGTCTATGGAAAAACAAAGGAAGCCTTTGGATGGCCTGAGGAAAACGAAGAAACCCAAACGACAACCCAAAATGCTTTGCAGCCAGCCACATCTTCAAATGTCGATTCTGACAACATGAATCTTATGCTCTCACCATCAGTTCCGCTTCTGGACAAGTATGCTTCTTTTATTACTCAAAAAATAAAACTTTTTTTTTATTTAAGAATGTTATCTGGAATTTTGGAAGTCCTTGATGGCTGCTTCACTCTTGTCAATTTTGATTCAAAGAGTTCTTTGAAATCATCAGCAATTTCGTTGTCAACAACTTTCTTGACTTTGCCTACATCTCCAACAGTGCAGAAGAATACGAAGTCTCTCATGGCGTCTTTGCATCCGTCTAAGCAAGCTTATCACAATTACAGGGTATGATGATGTTTTCGTATCTGTTTGGGGACTTGAACTTTGTGTTTTCGTGACTGTGGACACTGGTGCTAACTTATGATTTTTCAGGACTTGGCTGTGTTAAACTATGTAATGACATCATTAAGCCAGTTGAGACAAGTTGGCGACCCTAAAGATTTGGACACGGAAGCTTACTGCAGACTTGTCTTGATGTGTCGCTCAATTGCTATCGCCCGGCCTCACAATTTGGTCAAATTTTCACAACCTGTTGATCCTGGTATAGACATGAACATAATTCATAGCTAACAGTAACATTGTTTTCAGAATCTGGACATTTAATAACGCAGCTGACAGAAATACTGTGGAAACTTCATAGTGCTAAACCACAGAACATAGCGTTGGCGAGTGTTTGCATACCTGGTTTGACTCATGTTGAAGCGACAGTGTTTTCGCTTGTTGAAATCATCCATGCTTTCACATTGGCAGAGCATAGTGAAACTGTCACTGCGTTGGCTGCGAAGATTTATCTGGAATTGCTTCTATGTCCAGATCATGCTGTTTGCTTTAGTGCGAAGCAAGCGATTATCAGAGTGCTGAGACCTCGTGTCAAAAAACGTCGCGTTTTCATACCAAGCCCGCCAAACTGCAGTACTCCAGGAGTCGTCGAATCTGACAAACAAGGTCCAGTTTCGCAACCATCTCAAGATTCTTCTGAAGCGGAACCAAATCATTATGATGAAGCAGTGGAGCCGATAGTTCTGCTAGCTCCTGACCCTGCCGGCGCTGGTGCTAGTGGCGTGTCTATGAATATGGAAGCGCTTTTGGGAGGAGTCGGTGGTGGAGGGTTCCCTCCAATGCTGGACATACCTCCTGATGCTGATGATGAAACAATGGTGGAGCTTGCCATCGCTCTAAGTTTGCAGGAACATGAAGGCCCTAATCTTGGTCTTGTGAATTTACAAGCTTTCCAGAATCTAGCTGGCCCAGCTTTACAGGTAAAATGTTTTTCTCTATGTGAATTACTGTATGTTCTTTTTTTAAAGGCATTAACTGGAGGTCGAGTAAATGTAAGAGGTGCTCCAAATGCTGGAGAAGCGGGCCATTATTCTGATACGACGGCTTCACCGGGAGGATCGGATGATGAAGGTTCGACTGCCGCCACAGATGGGAGCACTTTGAGAACCTCTCCGGCCGATCAAGGAGGCTCAGGAGGTTCCGAGAGCGGTGGTAGTGGTGTTGATTCTATAACCGGCGAACATAACGTTTCAGGACGAAGTTCAGCATACGGCGAACAAGAGCCGTTAGTCGGCGGAACCAGAAGCGAAACTAGCTCGCTTGGCGTTCCGTCCACATTCCAAAACCAAGAAACAGATGGTATCGAAGCCGAAAACGATGCCGAAGCAGAAGGCGCTACCACTCTCCATTCGCTTCGTCTCTCCATCCTCGAAAAACTTGTACAGCATATACCACAGTTGAAAAACGTTGGTGGTGTCACTGCCATACCTTTCATGCAAGTCTTACTCATGCTAACATCCGACTTGGACAGTGAAGAAGAAAGAGGAAAAGCTTGCCTTGAAAACTTGCTTAACTCCGTCCTCTCCCTTCTGAGCCTCAATCACCCCAATGTTGAAGACATTGCCAATCGAAATCCTCGCCGAGAAGTCCAAATAGTTGTCATGAGGCTATTAAGTATGTCAAAACCATAAAACATAAAATACTAATCACATTTTAGGTGTACTTATGTCAAGGCCTAAATCAGCTTCAAAGACAGGAAATAGCAGTTTCGTCTCTCAAACAGCAGCCAACATACTTCTGCAGTCTGGAATACTAGCATACTGCCTCGTTTTACTCAGAGAGCTTCTCATTTATTGGAAACTGTAAGCCCTTTATTTCAATTTTCTTGTTTATTATTGCTTTATAGGCACACAAAAGAAGAAGTCAATCCTAATGTAAGTGGTTCACTTTTGAAACCACATCAACCGACCTCACCGCCAGACATGTCACCGTTCTTTTTGAGGCAGTACGTCAAAGGGCATGCGTCTGACGTGTTTGAAGCGTATCCCCAACTTTTGACTGAAATGGCTTTGCGATTGCCTTATCAAGTACAGAAGCACACACCGAACCAGATATTCTTTCCTCCTGTAAGTTTTAACCATTTCTTTTCTGTTTTCTTATATTTTGTTTCAGACTTGGTTTTATTATCTCTGCGAATATATGATGACGCAGCAAACACCATTTGTGCGTCGCCAAGTGAGGAAGTTGCTTCTCTTCATTTGTGGAAATAAGGAGAAATATAGAGAATTGAGAGACCTCCATTCTCTGGAGTCGCATATGAAGTCGGTGAAGCAGTGCCTTGAAGGTAGCTCGGTGCAGCCGTTATCGTATGATGCTCTTGTCGAATTGACCGAACACCTCAAAGCGTGTGTTGAGGTTGGAACTAGCCGGACATGGAATTGGAGGCAATTTTGCACTGTTGACAATTCAGTTTTGCCATTTTTGGTTCAGACAAGTCGTCTTGTTGAAGAGCCAGTTGCTCAGACTACGTTGCAGCTCTTGAGGTGCGCATTGTGCCCTACACGTCAATCTCCGCCACCTCCGCCTGGCAATGACAACCCTGGAACGAGTAAAAGCTCTTCCACAGTCCGGGTCAAAGAGAAGCCTTACGATTCAGAAGCCGAAGAAGCTCAATGTTTGGCGTTGGTGCGCCAATTGAACAGCCAAATTCCGAGAGAACTTCTAACCAAATTTATCCGATCCTTCTTGCTAGAGACGAACTCTTCAAGCATGCGTTGGCAAGCTCATGCCCTCATTTTATCCATTTACAAAAACTCCGAGCCAGCCGAGCAGGAAATGTTGCTTGACCAAATGTGGAGCCTTTGGCCTCAGCTTCCCTCTTTTGGACGGAAAGCTTCTCAATTCGTCGATCTCCTCGGCTATTTCTGCATCAAATCAAACACTTCATGGAAGAAAATAGAAGACTGCATCGAAAAAGCCGTCAACATGCTAAAAGCACAGAATGAAGTTCTAGCTCAGCATCCAAATGCTTCTTTGTACACTCAGCTTGCTCAGTTTGTCGAACTAGACGGCTACTACTTGGAAAGTGAGCCGTGCCTTGTTTGCAACAACCCTGAGCTTCCTCTAACCAACATCAAATTGTCATCCATCAAAATCGACTCTAAATTCACAACCACCACGCAAATCGTCAAGCTTGTCAGTAGCCATACAATAAGCAAGATTACACTTCGAATCGCTGACTTGAAACGAACGAAAATGGTGCGAACAATGAATATTTATTACAACAACAAAAGCGTACAAGCTGTTGTCGAGCTGAAAAATAAGCCATCAATGTGGCACAAAGCTAAAAAAGTTAATTTAGCTTCGGGACAGACTGAAGTCAAAGTCGAATTCCCATTGCCAATCGTCGCATGCAATTTGATGGTCGAATATGCAGATTTCTATGAAAACCTTCAAGCATCATCTGAAACCCTGCAGTGCCCAAGGTGCTCTTCGTCTGTCCCAGCGAATCCTGGCGTGTGTGCCAACTGTGGTGAAAACGTCTACCAATGTCACAAATGCCGTGCCATAAATTATGATGAAAAAGACCCCTTTTTATGCCACGCATGCGGCTTCTGCAAGTATGCCAAATTCGATTTCACGATTACAGGGAGGGCCTGCTGTGTTGTTGATCCCATCGAAAACGACGAAGATAGAAAAAAGACGATTTCTGCGATCAATACCCATTTGGAGAAAGCCGACAGAGTCTATAAACAGCTTGTTGGAAACAAACCAACCCTTGAAATGCTTCTTTCCAAAATAAACGATCATAGAGCAGACCGAGGTATTGATGAAATACCGTCTCAAGGAACTGGAAATTCAACCGCAGCGAATATTCCACCATCGACAAGCATGGTCAACAGAGCGATCCAACTTTTGGCTCAAAGATACTGCTCAGACTGCAAAACTTCATTTGAAGATTTGAGCCGAATCATTCAAAAAGTGCTAGCATGCCGTTCAAAACTTGTTTCATACGATAAAACTCATGGGGAACAAAATTCCGAATCGCCGACTGAACCAAATGAACTTGTGACTGATCCGATTCAGGGTAAATGCTACGGATGCGCATTTTCAGCAACGGAACACTGCCTTATATTGCTCCGAGCGCTCGCTCATAACCCGACATCGAGGCAAATCTTATGCGCTAAAGGTCTCATCGATGAATTAGTCCAGAACAACCTTCGCCGTGGAACAACTCAAGTTCAAGAAGAAGTACGCCAACTCATTTGCTTAGTTGCCGGCGACAACGCATCAACAACGGAGAAGATCTGTTTGACTTTGATGGACAGAGTTTCGCTAACTCTCAAAGGACATTTGGCAGCATCTGAGCTTGCTATTGCCGTACGACCTGAAATGAGCCTACTAGCAGCACTTGTGCAAAAAGAAGACTCATGCTGGGAACAAAAATTAAGGTACACAAACTTATAAATATTAACTGGCTAATGCCATAAAAAAGCAAAGCCATAAAATAAATAAATAAGTAAAAAACTTTTTAATGGGCTTAATAATGTTTTTTTTTCTCCATACATTTTATTAAAACTTGTCTAAGTAGACCAACCATTAATTTGTGCCATTTAAACAAAAAATTTTAGGTGCATCATGAGGCTCTTTTTGATGTCATGTGCTGAAGGGAAATCTCCAGTCGTCATTGATTCTGTCACCCTTCCATGCCTGAAGATCATCCAAGGTGTCATCAAGCCACCACCTGCTGTCTCAAAAAAATACAAAGTAAAAATGTCTTTAACACCAATTTTGAAGTAATTGATTGAATTTTTAGGACAAATCTGTGGAAGACATTGTGAACATCAAAGTTGCTGCAAGTATCCCGATTGATATCAACAAATGGATAGCTGGTGAAGAAAGGCACTCGTTTGCTACATGGTTTAAGCGTCTTCCATTAAAAAAGCTTGAGCAGACGCCCTCGAAGCCATCAACTAAGACTGAAATACATGAGAAATATTTGACTGAGAAATACATAACGCGTTGGAAAGAGAGGGTTTTCAAGCCTGCGCAGAAGGTCAGCGGTGTCTCATGGTTGCGCCAAGTCCTTTTCAATCCGAGCTCGATTCTTGCTCGACAAGTCACATGCAACATGCTCGAATGCTTATGCACGAATCCGAAAACTAAAAGGGAAGTCCTGGACCTTCTGACGACTTTCCTTGGTCAACTCGGAACCGCTGGCGAAAGCGCCGCTGAATATCTTACTTTGTACCAGAGCCTTCTTCAGCAGTCGCCATGGAAACAATATTTGGCCCTGAAAGGTGTCCTTTTGTACTTGGCAGAACTTTTAACACAAGAAATAAACGCCATTCATAAATTTGAAGGATCCATTTTGACATCAGATCTTTCTCAAGGTAATCTTAGCTAAAAAATTCGTTTTACTTATAATTTGTTTTAGGTTATGCTTTAAAAATGCTGACGGAGTTGATAGCGTCATTTTTGGAGCAGCCGAGTATAAAGCAGCAGTATAAAGGTCGCCTTGTTGGCGCTGTGCTTAATGGCTACTTGTCATTGCGACGTCTTGTTGTTCAGCGGACGCGTTTGATAGATGAGACTCAAGACAAACTCTTAGAACTTCTTGAAGAGATGACAACCGGAACTGAAGAAGAAACCAAAGCGTTTATGACGATTTGCATACAAACTGTGGAACGTTGCCCGCCTCAGGATGTCCGTACGCCGCTTTTCATATTCGAGCGACTCTGCTCTATCATATACCCTGAAGAAAACGACGTCGGAGAGTTTTATTTGACTCTCGAAAAAGATGCGCAGCAAGAAGACTTCTTACAAGGCCGAATGCTTGGGAATCCGTACAGCTGCAACGAGCCTGGCTTAGGCCCTTTGATGAGAGACGTCAAAAACAAAATTTGTCAAGACTGCGAATTGATAGCATTATTAGAAGATGATAACGGCATGGAGCTTTTGGTCAACAACAAAATTATAAGTCTTGATCTTCCAGTCAAGGAAGTCTATAAGAAAATATGGCTTGCTGAAGGTGGAGAAGGTGATTCAATGCGAGTGGTGTATAGGATGCGAGGGCTTTTGGGCGACGCGACTGAAGAATTCGTGGAAACCCTTCATGCGAAGTCCCAGCAAGAAGTGAACAATGAAGACGTCTACAAGATGGCGAACGTCATGGCTGACTGCAAAGGTCTCAAAGTTCTTTTAGCTCGACTCAGCCAAATCAAGGACAGCGTCAGATCTCGTGCTTTGCTCCAAGTAACGCTTAAACTTCTACAACTTTGCGTCAAAGTTTCAAGAAACCAAGAAGTCCTCTGCCACCCCGAACTAGGAGCAATCAACATACTTCTGAACGTTTTCCAACTCTGTGTCTCCGATACGACGCAACCAACTGCTCAGCTAATTGAGCAAATATTAGAAATCATGGAAACAATTTTGTCTAAAATCGCATCGCAGTCTCCAACCGATTTCATCAAATTTTCTCAAACTTTAGGAGGCGTCGAGCACATAAATTCGCTCCTTGATTGCGTCTCGAACTGCACCAGTGTTAAATCGAACAGCGTCGTACTCGAGCATTTGGCCCAAGTTTTGGCCTCGCTCACTTACGGCAACCGCGCCAAAATGGCTGCCCTTATGGACCATTTTAAACCCAACTTATGGGAGTTTGACAAATTCGATGCGGAGAGGACACCAGAAGAAGAACAAAAAATGGAACTTTTCAGCATTTTGGCACTCGGAATCGACCGCTCAGCCCTTGGAAACACCCTTAAAGACTACATTTTGTCACTTGGGGTTGTCGATCATGCTCTCAAATATATCAGAGTATGTGAATTACATTTTAGTGTGGAAGGTCTTAATTTGTTGTTGTTTTTTAGAAACATGCCCCTGGTACAAGACCTACTTTGCTTCACTGCGATTCTGATGAATGGAAGGAGTTCATATCGAAGCCTTCATTAAAATACATTCTGAGATTCCTAACAGGTCTTGCTAGTCATCATAAACCTACTCAGGTAAGCATCAAGTTCAAAAAGGGAAGTTTATTATGATTTATTGTAGGATGCAGTCTCGGTTGATTGTATTACCATAATACATCGCCTGGAGCAAGTTTCTTCAGATGAGCATGTTGGTTCTTTGGCAGAGAATCTACTAGAAGCGCTCTGTACTAATGAAAAAGCGGCTGCGATGATAGAAGAAGTACGTGGTTCGACTCGAGCGGAAAAGAAACGACTCGCGATGGCGATGAGAGAGAAACAGCTTGGAGCCCTCGGTATGAGGACCAATGATCGCGGCCAGCTCACCGTCGAAAGCCAAACGATGATGCAGCAGATGGAAGAACTTGGCGAAGAAACTGGACTCGTCTGCGTCATCTGCCGTGAAGGATACAAATTCCAACCGACCAAAGTCCTCGGTGTCTACACATTCACCAAACGCTGCAATGTCGAAGAGTACGAGAACAAACCCCGTAAAACTGTCGGATACAGCACAGTGACCCATTTCAACGTCGTGCACATCGACTGCCACATGTCTGCAGTCCGCCTTGCCAGAGCCAGAGATGAATGGGAATCCGCAGCACTTCAAAATGCAAATACAAAATGCAACGGTTTACTACCTCTTTGGGGTCCTCAAGTTCCTGAATCTGCATTCGCCAGCTGCTTAGCTAGACACAACACTTATCTTCAAGAATCAACTGGTCATCGGTACATTCTTTTTTTATTTAAATTTTGTATAATTCTCTCTCGTTTTTCAGTGATATTAGTTATACTTCAACGGTTCATGATTTGAAACTGCTTCTTCTGAGGTTTGCTCAAGAAAAAAGTTTCCATGACGACACAGGAGGTGGTGGGCCACAGTCAAACATGCATATTATCCCTTACCTTATGCATATGGCTTTATATGTTATTAATACGTAAGTTGTATATATTTTTGGTTTTTGTATTGATTATTTGTTGGTAGGACAAGATGTAGTGCTCGAGAAGTGAAGAATTTGACAACTTATTTGGAAGAGCCGAGGTTGGAGTCTTGTTTCGAAACGGAAGGTCCTCATTATTGGGCGACGCTTTCGCTTTTGGTCCAGTCACCTGAGAGGTGGGCTTGTTTAAGGCTTAAGCATCTCGCTCGGCTTATAGTGACCGCTCACGTCCGCTCGCTCCATTCACCGTCGACTGCGAGCGTCTCGTCTAACTCGTTGAACAACGCGAACGCTTCTGCAACTCCGCAGCGTCTTACTGACATCGAAGTTAAACCTTTTCAAGTTTACAGGAGCAATTTGATCTTCTACGCTTTAATCGACGCCATTTACAAAAACCATTTCAAGGTTTGTCCTCACTGAATTCAAGGAAACCAATTCAAATTTATTGATTGCAGAAAGTTTTCGTTACGTCTGAAGACCGATGGGTGACCGTACTAGCAGATTATATTCGCCACAATGACGAAGCTCTTTTAAAATCATCTGAAAGGCTCATGTCCATCTACACTGACGAGCTTACACCATGTACATCAATCGAAGAGTTCTTTGATGTTGTCGGTAAGTTAGTTTTGTGACCAATTTATTTGAATATGTACCAAGAAACCTTGTTGCATAAAATCTTTTAGCTCAAACATTGATATGCACTTTGAACAATCATAACTTCTTCAATTTTTGACTGATAGGTGTAGGCTTTTGACTTAAGGGAGGATTTAAATGTTTAGGAGGTGGGGGGAAGGGGTATATTCTTTAGGTAGTTGTATAAGCTTTATTCTTATTGTTTGATTATCTTACTTGGGGGTCATTAATGTTGGGGAAAAATCTGAGCATTGATAATGTTTGTTGAGGGATAATCTTTCCTGGGGGATCAACCTCTTAACTTTTCCTTTTAATCCTCTTAACTTTTCGATTCAATTAGTTAAGAGGACTTAAAAGGGAAGACGAAAGGATTAAAAGGAAAAGTTAAGAGGATTAAAGAGGGAAATTTAAGGGAAAGTTAAAAGGATTGAAAGAAAAAGTTAAGAGCATAAACAGGGGGAATTCACTAATACCGTGGCCGGGGGGGCGGGGATTTTCAGGATATCAAAGGTTAAGGATTTGGGAAGGCTTTTCTTGAGGAAATCCGCTGCTCCTCGAGGCTTTTAATTGTATCTTAGCCACTTGAGGCAATTATGACGAGTCCCTTTGTAAAACAATTACATAGTTAAATTATTGTTAAATAACAATAATTGACAACAATTAGGCAAATCATTACCCCTTTTTACGAAATGACTGGTTTGACAATTTCCTTATGATCAATTAAGTCTACGTCATATTTTCTGTAAATTTTCACCTTTAAAAATCCATTTTTCCAATTTTTAACTTTTTTTTTTTCTTTCTTTTTTCAGGTTTGTTGGGCGAAATCTCCGACCCTATGCAGTTCATCTCAGACACTTTAAAAGCTTACGCCTGAATTTAGTTTTCCCTTATTTTTCTTGTGATTTTCATATTGTTTTACAGTATTTAATCCTTTAATCCACAGTGTTGATTAAATTTTGTCACCTTCCCCTTTATATAAAAAAAAATATATGTAAGAAAAAAATTAAATATAATATTTAAATTAATCGTTTCTTTCAACTCATCCCGAACAAACAAATTTTTATCTTTTTAATTTATTTTTAAGTGTTTTCTTTGATCATTCCTAACAATATAATTGGCACTAAGTGTTTTAATTATTGAACAATAGGAAATTAATTTAAATGAGTCATTAAAAATTTAATTTGTTTATATTTGAGGGAGATTTAATTTGTATTCTTAAGATGTCCGAAAATGTGGGAGAAAGCATTTTGTGTGGAGAAAGTGAACCTTTTGGTTTTTTTTGCTTCATTTTTTTAAATCTGAGGACGTTTGAAGTTTTTGATAGTTTTGCTGTTCTGATATCTTATCTTTTTGAGTGCTTTGACATGTATAAAAGTGGCTCTTGATTTTTAATGTGAATTCAATCATGTCGAGGCTGTCGGTTTTGATCATTGCGACCCTTTTGGTCGCTTCTCAGGCTCTTGTGAGGTAAGACATTCGATATTTATTTAAATAAATTGAATTTAATTTTGGATTGAAGGGTTCCTTTGAAGAAGATCGAAAGTACTCCGAAGGATGTGAAGACGTTCAATGAGGAAGTCAAGGCGTGGAGGTTGGGTCATTTGTTTCGCAATTTTGCCAAAAATGGCGCGAGGAGTTCTGGCGGAGTTGAATCGCTTTCAAACTACATGAATGTCTGTTTTGAATTTTGAATGGGGGAAGTTTGAATTGAAGTTTTTAGGCTCAATATTACGGTGAGATCGCTTTGGGGACGCCGCCTCAAACGATGAAGGTCATCTTTGACACCGGATCTTCCAATCTTTGGGTCACTTCGCACAAGTGCAGCTGGTTCAACCTTGCATGCTGTGAGTTTCATGATCGGTAAATTTTCATTTTATTTTTTTTATTATTAGGGACCCATACTACGTACAAAAGTGGACAATCTTCGACTTACAAGGCAAACGACACAGAAATTGAGCTCAGTTATGTTTCTGGAGCGATGAAAGGTTTTCTTTCCACTGATACTTTGGAGGTATGAGTTAAATATCCTCAGACATGAAATTTTTGGCTTTTTTTTAGGTTGGAAACATTAAAGTTGTCGATCAAACCTTTGCTGAAGCGGTTTCTGAGCCCGGTATAACTTTTGTTTTTGCCAAATTTGATGGAATCCTCGGCCTCGCTTTCCCGACAATCGCTGCGAAAGGAGTCGTCCCTCCGTTTTTCAACATGATCGAACAAAAGTCGGTCGAAAAGGGTGTCTTTTCATTCTATCTTAACAGAGACGTAAACGGCGAAAAAGGCGGCGAAATCATTTTCGGCGGATATGACAAAGACCTTATCAAAGAGGAAGAGATCAACTATGTACCGTTGACCAACCTTACGTACTGGCAATTTGAAATGGATTCGGTCAAAGCTTCAGGAGAAGAAACTACTTTCTGCAATGGATGCCAAGCCGTTGCTGACACTGGCACCTCCATGATTATCGGACCGGCCAAAGAGATCGAAGCCATCAACGCCAAAATCGGCGCCGTCGGTGTCAGCGGAGTCGCAGTCGTCGACTGCAGCATCGTCGACTCTCTGCCTCCTGTCACTTTCACCATCAACAAAAAAGAATACACCCTTGAAGGAAAAGATTACATTCTCAAGGTAAAATTCACAGAATCTTAACTGAAGTGGGAATCAATTTTTCTTCTTCCAGCTTTCAGCTTTAGGACAAACTGCCTGCGTGTCCGGATTCATGGGCATGGATCTTCCCATGATTGACTGGATCCTTGGAGATGTTTTCCTTGGTAAATACTACTCGATTTACGATGTTGACAACAAACAAGTCGGTTTTGCGCCACTTAAATGAATAAATAAGAAAAGTTGAAATCTTTTTGTTCTTTATTTATTAAAAAACTAAATTTTAACGTTTTCTTTGTTAATCATACCCCTGATGCAGAGTTTAACCAGAGTTGGGGCACCAACGGCCTTCTAGATTTTGTAATTAATTCCCACAGCCTTCTACTCTTCTAGATCTTGTAATTTAAGCATCGATTTATATATAACACGTCGCTGAATTTAAGTCACTTTCACTGTCCCTCTACAGCCTTCTCGATTTTGTAACTGACGTGTCCTAGGATCTGACAATTTGTGGATCAGGATGTTCTAAGGATCAACTCGAACCGATTTTCAGTTAGGGGAGAGTGGGAAACTAACGACCACCCTTCCATCCAGGATATTTTCGTATTAGGGCACCAAATTTACATCTCGGCTCTCAAAATTACAATCTCGGCTTTGAGCTTGAGCATTTCCTATTTTCTGGACATAGGGAAGTCTAAAATCATACTCTGACATTTTGATCTTCAATTTTATTCAATTTAAAAAAAAACCTTTTCGTACAAAATATTTACATTTCTGTTTATTTAACCTCAAAAAACAAAAACAAAAGGAACACCTTATAGTAGAATTTGTTCATCACATAAAGTTTGATCAGGTTTGCCAACAAAAGCTTTGGTTATGGCATTAAGGGCACGAGTGACTAAAAAAAATAAATTTTTCGAAGCGTTAGTTAAATTTTGAGGAGCTTCAAGAAGAAGAAGCACCAATCCTAAAACGAACAATAAAGATTGGCCCTCCTAGTGTTAATGCTTTATTAACAATGATAAAATATATGACAAATATTTATTTGAGTATAGGATTCAAATCAATAAATGATAAGTTAAGATTCAAGGATTGGAATTTTCTTCCCGAAGCTGTTGATGAGGTAGAAAAGGCGATCGTTAAATCCACTCGTCACAATCGCATTTTCGGCTTCTTCGATTTCGCCGGTGTATTTAAGGCCACACAAACTGCAAAAAATGAACCTGCGAAAATAGTTATTAGTCTGATAGCTCTTGGGAGAAAATTTACCTTGGATTTTTCGGGTTTTTGAGTCTATGCTGTTTGATGACGTCAAGAAATTTCGCATACTTGATCGTGTTGGCGAGGAAGACGTAGACGTCAGTTTCGCTGTTGTGTTTGTTGGAAGGCGAACAGTAATTGACCATCATTCGAGTGAACGGTTTCGTCTGAAAATTTGAAAAATGGCCAATAGAAAAGAGGGACAACTGTTCAGAGATTATATATGATGAGGTTGGAAAATTTTTGAAATGGGGTATGAGCGACATTCTGTCCACATTCATGACTTACGCTTGAGTCGTTGCCCAAGACGGACGTAAGAGTCTGAAAGGTCGATCCGTTGTGGGTTTGATTCGTTTTTCCATCAAAAGATACGATTTTGACACTGGCACCAGCTTTTTCCAGGCATAGGGCAAGAAGAGCTGCGGCGACGTGCGGTGAAAAAAATCGTCTGTAAGCGCATTTTCGACTTCGCAATTTATAGTTGTCGATGATCAACGTGTAGTTGAGGTCAGTTTTTTTAATATTCTTTAATTTAAAAATATTAGCCGTCTTGGTTTCTGAAATAAATTTACCTCCATTGCCATTTGCATGACTTGTTCAAGGGCGGTCACGTATTCCGAGTAAATCTGCGGCGCTTTTTTTGTTTTCGTTTTATTTTTGAGGGCTGCTGCGTACTTTAGGCTTGGCTCGTTTTGGTATCTGTAGAGTTCGAGGCAGACTGGGCTCGGTTGGATTTTTGATTTGAGGATGTTGTGCTTGTTGACGAGTCGGTCGAAGAGGATCGGGTTGAATTGGGTGTCCCATGACTTTAAATCGGGCGAACGGAAGAGACCGTATTTGCTTATGAGGTGGAGTCTTGGGACGATCTCGTTTACCGTCATTTTTGGAATGAGCGCTTTCCAGACCTGAAAAAAAAAATTTCGATGTTTGAAAGCAATTAAAGAAGAATAGGAAGTTCAAAACCGTGGTTTCACTAGAGCACCACCTCCTTATAACCCCAAATAGCCCCTCTACACCCAATTACCATTTCCAAATACCCCCAATTAGTCCAATCATCCTCCCCCCCCCAAAACATACAGCCGGGAAAAAAAATTGTCATCCCCCTTAATAAGTTGCGAATTCACACCATACATTGTAAATTTTTAGAATTAGTTGTGAACACAGTACAATTGGTGTAAATTCGCAGCTTAACGTGTAAATCCCCCCCCCCCCATTTAACCCATAACTCCCCTAATCACTATTCCCATCCCTCATATTGAAACACTCCGATTTGAGCCTTTCCATTCTTCAGCTCTTAGCTATAAGACAGGGTGAACATTCTGACTCTGTGCTTAAGTTACTTAAATGAAAATTTTGAAAAGAAAGTAAAATTAATACCTTTTTGTGTTTCAAATTAACATGATTGCAATACGGTATAGATAAGATGTACTCCTCAATAGTTCTAAAAAAATAATTAAGCAAAAATTTATAAACAAATAACTATTTTCCTTACCTCACAACTTCACTAGGATTATCGCAGTGCTTGAAATCATCGATTTTAACAAAATGGTTGACAATTTTTTTGGCAGCGGGGTCTTCACCAAATTGCTCAGTCATTTTTTCCTTCCCGCGAATGGCATATGCATACACAGCCATTTTGGCTACAAGTTTTGTGTTTTTTTAGGTCAAAAATAAAGAGATTGAGTTTACCTGTATTTTTGGTTTTGATGTGTGCGAGTTTGATGAGGTCCGCATGCGACCAGCCATGATATCGAGGTCGCTCACCAATAAAGGACGCAATGTCAAGCGACTCCTCGCGGTCATACCAATCTCGTATGAGTCGCTTGATTGCTCGTCCAGTCCCAAGTTTAGGCTTTATTTCAAATCCGAATTTAAAAAACAGCAGAAACTGATCAGGATCTCGGATTATCGCGTAAGTCATAGCAAGAGCGTCTTTCCTCCATTCGGGCTTTCGGCAGCATTCGCTCAATACCAATGGTATGACTTCAGGATGCGGAGATGACTTCTGATCGCTTATCTGGAATAGAAGGGAATTAAATTTAATTCAAAGAGATGAGACGAACCCATTTTATCATGGTCAACACGATCTGCTTCTCCAGCTGGTTAAGGATGTTTCGCAACTTCTCGATGTTTTCAATGTCATAGAACTTCTTTTGAAGGCGACAACCAGGCATGTAGATGTTGCTATCGCTTGCATAGAGCAAGAACCTCTTCAACTTGGTCTGGGCGCTCACCCCCACAATTTGAGCATCGCCCTCCATCACGAAAGCTGAAGAACCACAAAAACATTAGCTTGGGTACCAAAAGGTTCGATCACATGTCAACCTAAAGGTCTCTAGCTACTAATGGCCAAGGCTTGACCAATATTCTATGGATAATAATTTATAAATTAACTCTATGTAATGAAAAGTATTAACACTATGTTATGTATAGTAATTTATAAATTAACACTCCAACCAATTAATAAATCTTCGACAAAATAATAATAACAAAATATGGGACACTTACTTGACCTTATTTACCTAAAATAAGACAAAAAGTAGAATAGAGAAGTTTTGAGAGAAAAATAGCTCAAAATTTAAGTTGGGTTGCGTGGCGACAAGTAAAGAAATGATAAATGGCTGACAAATTTAGCGAGACGGAGTAGCAAGTGGTGCCACCTTTGAAAATCCCCTCGAAATACAGCCCTTATTTATAACAACTACAGTAGCCTTCCTTAAAAACAGTGTTACCACTTGAAGAGATTTCCTGAGGAAAAAATTACCCTCAACTGTCGATGCCTCAAGACACCTCAACCATTCATTCAAAAGGTAAGTTTTGGTCTAAAATTTGATTGATTTGATTTTCTCTTCTATTTTTAGTTCATAAAACCAATATTTTATGGTTTATTCAATGATTAATCATGTATCAAAAAGTCGTCAGTGAGGTGAGAAAGGTCAGTGTGGTAACACTGTTTGGAAACCACAATATAAATTTTAGTAACCTAACCTTAAATTCGCCGCACGTTTTGACCATCTATTTATTTCATAATAACATTAAAATGACGGTCAAAATCGAGACTCAGACTAAAGAAAAGCCGAAAATAAAAAAGTTTTCAAAGTTGGAGATGAGAAAAGTTTACATGGAGGCGATCGAAAGATACGACCGGATCGCCAAAGATCTCCCGCCGAGCTTTAACCGAGATAGACGTACGTTATATCTCTTTTTATTGATTTCTTGCATTGAAAATAATGCACGATTTCATTTTTCCTGGTAAATGCTGTTTCAAAGCGCTTAACAATTTCAATTCTTTGGCAGTGTTGATAGAACTTGGAAGTTGTTGGTCGCCCACGTGGTCATGTAGACAATGCAGGCCGTAATCTTAATCGCGCAGTTATTCTGCGATTATGAGTGTAATGGTAGATTTTATGTTTTATAACAAGGCATGCTTTGGTTCAAAAATACTATCCAGGTGTACTATTCCCTCTATTCTACTCATTTCGCAGTAGGCAGAGTTGGTATGAATTCGCAGTCCAGCTAAGGTGTGAATTCACAGCCCAGTTAAGGGCACCCACATACTGAATAGTTACTTTGATCGAGTTGCTACTGCCTTAAGGGGTGGATTCGCAGTCCATTTTATGTGTGATTTTTAATTGCACCGAATCTTTAATTTAAGCTATTGGCTTGAACTGACTAAAAAAAAATGGTTGCTCTGTTTTAGGTTTGGATGAAAACGGTGAAGAAGAGGTTGAGCTCAAAACTGGTAAAATTCTACGTTTTTAAGTTCAAATGAAGTCCTAAATGTGATTTTTCTTTTTCAGGGCCTAAAAACGGTAAAAAACCATTTCCACGACTTGGGAATGCTCCAAGAGCCAAGACTATAATGGAGCTTCATAAAAGATTGAATGAAATGAAAGGTTTTTAAATAAATTTAAAATGATAGTTTGAATATACGATTTTTGGCAGGTAAAACGGGATATCAGGCGACATTGATTAAGAAAGGACTGAAAAATAGATTGACGAAAAAGCAGAAATTGGAAGAAAGGAAGGAGAAAAAGATGAAAGCGAAGGCGGCGAAAAAGAAAGGGAACACATTCAAGCCGACTCCGATGGACGAAGTCGAAGCTCCGAAACCTTCGACGAGTCAAGGACCATCATTGATGTTCAACAAATTCGACTTTGAAGAAAGTGAATCGAAGCCGGTCACCAAAGACCCGAAAGCTGCCCTTCTTCAAATCGAGAAAAGCGAAAAGAAGCTCAAAAGCCTCGAACAGCGAGGGCACGCAGACAAAGTCATGAAGATCAAAACGCAAAAAGTTTGGGACAAAGCGATCCGACAAGCTGAAGGCGTCAAAGTCAAAGATGATGTCGAACTCCTTAAAAAATCGATCGCTAAGAAAAAACAAAAGAAAGCAAAAAGCGCCCAAAAGTGGGACACCCGACTTGAAATGAGCGAAAAGAAAAAGCTCGAAAAACAGAAAAAACGTAAAGAAAACATCTCCGCGAAAAACAAACAAAAGAAGGACAAAAAGATCAAGAAATCCATCAAAAAAGGACGTGTAGTTCTATAAAACGATTTATTTTCAATTTCTATATTCTGGCTGTGCGTTTTTTCTAATTTGCTACTTGTACAATATCATGTATGACTTATTTTCTATCTTTAGTTCCTAAATATCATAAAATAAAGTCAAAAATTCAACTTTTCGCTTGTTTTTTCCCCTTTTTGTTTGAAGAATGGTGGTTTCGGCTGCTTTGTAGAACGTTCAAAGTAAAATGCGATGAGAGCAAGAATGTAGCCGAGAATCAAGACAAAGTAGGCGAGGGTGAGTGGTTCTAGACCGAGCGAAAGCATATCTTGCTTCCAATGGCATTCAGGCTTTTTGGCGAACCAATGATCCTGAGTCCTTTTGATTAAACCAGCTTCACGCATCAGGGTAAACCTAAATCAAAACGTATAAATTAGAATAATTTAAGGAAAGAGGTTCCTTCTGGCTTCTAGTACTCCACTAAGAATGGTCTAGTAATACAAATTTGCTTAGCTGACCCTCGTCTGAAAGTTTCTTTGTATGGGCTGTTCTTTTGCCCGAAGGCGCCGCAGTGGAAAGGTCGATATTTCTGTATTTCGGACAACGAGCAGATTTCAGCATCGCTCATTTTCTTCGATATTTCAGCGTAGACGACTTTTTCTTCAGTGTAGTAAGCGAACTTGCCTTTTTTCATTCGTTGGACGGCTTCCTCGACTCTTAAAAAACGCTTTTTTGGATCTTTGATCTTAGCAAGCTTTTTGCGAATTTGGATTGTATGTGTGTCGTTATATGCCTTAAAATCAAAGTTTCAACATTCGCCTGTCTCAGTAACTAGGTCATGGGCAAAAACTCGCCCATGTGAACTTTACGTACGTTTATTTCGTTGCGCATGTATGGCCCTTCAAGAATGGCGAGATCTATGTCGCTTTTGAGGAGTTGGTCAATGTTCTGTATCGCATTCGGCGATTGAAGCAAAAGTCCATTGAGGATCGCAGTGTTGTAGTATACAGCAGTAAAAAACGTCACGAAAAGCAATGAAATGTAGATAATTCTAGTTGATAGTTTTTGAGAGTTATCAGGGAAACCTACAAAAACATGGAGCATCCGATATCTTTATTGTTGAGTACCTTGTTGCGCTATGGACGAAAGAACCATCAACAAGCTTCCTCCAACGTTGTCGTTACACGATGAAGTTCTGTCATATTTGGAAACAATAATAAAAGTGATCACTCCAATAATGGAACAAGCGCCGAGGCATGCCCAGACTATAGGATCTAAAGGGAGTACAAGCGCTTTGTATGTTCCAAATAAAGTTGGTTGCAAGAATGTAAAACAGACTCTAAAACGTAAAAAAATTAACCTAGGTGACATAACCTATTCACTAGTCTCAAAATCAAGCAACCATTGGTGATGATCAGCTAAATAAGAAACAAAATCCAAAGTTTACTTCATTTTGCTCAAAAACCACTCGTCTTACGAAAAATTGAATAAAACAACTTTTGTAGGAAATTCAATTTCCTATAATTTTGACTTTATTCATTTTTCATGCAGGATAAGCCGTTTAGAAGATACAGCACAACAAAATTTTACTTGACAATACTTATCGATGTGATGAAATCGATTACTCCCATTCTTTCCACGACGAATTTCGCTGGCGAAAGACCAAATTCTGCTTCACCTTGCACTACCTGGCCCACCATTCCTGTCCAGGAGCCGTTGATAAAGCTTCCCCAAGCTCTTGTCAGTATATAGTTCATCCTAAAATTATTTTAAAAATTTTCCGCCTAAATTAACCATACTTCCTAATGCCAATTCATTCTAAACTACCAAAAGCAGGTAGATGGCTGAAAAACACTAGGGGAAAACTTTGAAAATGATAAAGAGCTAAAAAAAATAACCATCATGGGTTATCCAATGCAGCATAAGGTTTAAGAGCTTTCCTCACGAGGGGAAAAAATCAACCCTCTAGGGATATCCATAGTTCTACATATCCTAGAGCTTTTTGCATCTTCCTAGTCCTTTAGAAGGCAAATTTTATGCAGAAATCGAACGAATTGACAGTAGAGCGAAAGGTTGAGTCTGTGACTCGTGAGTCTTCAGGAATGGGCGACCTGAAATTATAACGTTGGGCAAGTTGAATATGCACAGAAAGGCCATATCTGCGTAACGCATCGACACCGAATTCATGTGACGAGTCCAAAAGTGGAGGAATCAAGTTGCTCAAGTTGAACTTAATCGTCGTCATCTACAGCGAAAAGTTGGTTAACGTTCGAGCAAGATTTTAGACCCACCATCAAGCTCGCATTGAATGTAAATTGTTTGAAATCGTCCCTTGGAGGCCTCGGCATCATTTCAAACTTTTCATCGCTCCAATCGCCTATTTGGACTCTTTCGATATCCAAACTGCGATGCATCCTAAATAAATCGTAAATCCGAATCCCAGTCGTCGCCAAAATGACGTCGCTGTCCACGCTGAGCCGAGAAGGCCTTAGAATTTCCAATGTTCTGTCGACATCCTCGCTCCAAATCAGCCATCGATACGTCCCATTGAATGAGTCCAAATTCTTTTAGAAAAAACTTTAATTATCTTTCAATTTATTGTTTACTTGGTTTAAAAAATCATATCCTTCTTCGCATGATAAATCTAAAAAGATGCCCACACTCTGCAAATGTCCAGCAATTAAATTGAAATTTGTACTTCCATACAAAATATTCGCATTTATATAGTTTCCTTGGTTATGCAAAGTAGAGGCTGCGTCTGAAAGAAAGAAAAAAGTTTTAGCTCCGCTTGGTTTAGATCACTTTTTCAAGCAACCAACCTTGGACATCACAGAAGAAAAAATGTCCTGGAAAATCGAGATAACGACTTATAAGAGGCCTTAGATTTGGCAAAGATGTCGTCTGTGTGAAAAATAAAGCAAAATATACTAAGGGTATCATCATTTCGAGTGCAGAGAACAAAATGGAACCGTTTAGTCTCGAAAATGTTCTTTGGTTTAAATTATTCATATTGAACGTTTGTCACTCAATCAGATTCTTTATTAGTCTTTTGAGCATAATTTATGGTATAAGTACAAATAGATGAAAAGTTGTTTGAACTCAAGGTTGACAACAGGTTTGTTTATGATACGCTTGTTAGGGACCATCAGGTAGTTCTAAATGCGAGAATACTGCAGGGTAGGATAGATGCACCGGATGGCTCGCGATTTTCAGATCGCTAAATTTTGATCCTTTTTAAGCACTAGGGGCCCTTTTAACTAGATATTATTCCTTTAAAACAAATTGGGCCCATTTTAGATTGCTTTTTGATCTTTTTTGGCCCTGATTGTTGATCCTTTATGTTTATGGACACGAGCTTTAAGTATATATATTAATTCAAGTACTTCAGTATATAAATTACCGTTTTGTATACTCCAACATAATTTTTTTTTTTACAAAAAGGGCTCTTTTAGCTGATTTCCAACGGAAATAAAGCTATTTGGGCTAGGTTTTGATCCTTCTGGACACTACAGGCCCTTTTTCAGCTTGGTTTTTGATCTTTTTTGGATATTAGGAGCCCTTTCAATATTGATTGGGGTTTTTGAGACAAATAGGGCCCTTTTTTTAGCTTGATTTAACTTTTTAGTGATTTTTGGTCCTTTATGGACACTAGGAGACCCTTCAACTATTCACTATTCCTTCCTCGAACCAAGTTCCTCCCCTTTCCTGTGCTTCGTCCTCCGTTTTGAACAACTTTTTTCAGTTTTTGGCCTCTAGCTCTAAAACTATGGGTTTTAGCGACTTGACCACTAAGTTGAAAACGAAACATTATTACATTCTGCATCTAATGAGCTTTCAAACGTTAAAATCAGCCAAGCCATTTATGATATGTGTATACATAGATGGTAAAAGTTGACTATGTATATTTTTTAGGAAAGATTTTTGACTTTCTCATTTTACTATGCATTAGAGTTCTCAAATATCAGTGGGTGGACCGCCCTAGTCTAGGAGTCCTAGGACTATGGGCAGGTTTATCAAATTGACCTAAATGAGTACCTAACTTTTGAAAATTCGCATAAACCAACATAGAAAAAATCAATGAAATTCCAAATATGGCAATGAACGTACAACTCCCTACTCCTCGAAATTTTTTAAATTAAATAAAGCGATTCGGCGCATAGGCACGTTTGTTTAGGGGGACAAAAATTTTTTTTTATTTAAAAACGTCGGGCTCCTATATTAGTTCTCCCCAGCCGAGTTTAAAAAGCGCCTACTCTGCCAACTTCTCCGTTTATTTTTAAAGTGGACGACGTGGACTAAAAACGAGGGTGGTTTTTTGATTTTTGTGCTCGCGTCTCCTTAAAAAGGAAGTGGAAATTATGAGGGAAATCCTTCATTTACAGGTCGGCCAATGTGGAAATCAAATCGGATCGAAGGTTCGTCACTCATTATTTAATTAATATTTTGATCGATCGTGGGGAAAGAAAAAGGTTTCCGTTTGAGGAAAAGAGAATCACTGAATCCCTTTTAAATCGAACAAAATGTGGAAAGTAAAAATAAGTATGAAGTAATGAAAAAGCTTATCTACAAAGAAAAAAAATTTTTTTTTGTAACTCTCTTATCTCTTATTTACCATTTTAATAAAAACCGAAAACACGAGTGATTTTTTGCGTGATTTTACGCATTTTATTTATTTCATTTATACGCAACATACATTGACCGCATGCGTACCGGCCTTTTCGCGCATTTCTAGGACGATAAAAGTCAAAGAGATAATCAAGCCAATTATGAACCTTGTTTTGACAAAAAGAGCCATTTCGGAGATATTGCGTGTATTATTTTTCGATAAGAAAGACACTTTTCTCACAATTTTTGACAAGAAAACTCTTTGGTTTGGTTTTATTGTAGAATGAAAACTTTCATCTGGTCTCCCTAGGTCCATTAGACCCTGAAGCACCGGCTCTATTTCAATGCCCCAGTAAATTTGTGTCGAACCGCGTTTTTCAGGTGTCTGGATTTCGTCTCCCTGGTGACCGATTGACCTGAAATTTGGTACAGATCTTATTTAGTATGAAAAAGGAAAGCCCTTTAAGTCCATCGGTCTCCGGGGAGCAGAGGTACAGATACCCGAAAATCACTTTTAGGTCACCTAAACAATAAATCGATGGAGACCTCTAGGTTATGTAACCTGAAAGCTCTAACTGCCATGATTGAAACATAAAAATTCGTGTTTTAGTTTTGGGAAATAATATCGGACGAGCATGGAATCGATCCGGTTGGTATGTATCATGGTGATAATCCTTTGCAACTGGAAAGAATCAACGTATACTACAACGAAGCAGCAAGTAAGTTGGTATGTTTGAAATAGTGTGAGTGTAAACTTGTATGATGCCTTTTAGTTGAAATTTTACGTTGTTTTTAGCTGGAAAATATGTTCCAAGAGCGGTCCTTGTGGATCTTGAACCCGGTACTATGGATTCAGTCAGGTCGGGCCCGTTTGGCCAACTATTCCGTCCGGATAACTACGTTTTTGGGCAAAGCGGTGCTGGAAACAATTGGGCGAAGGGTCATTATACTGAAGGCGCGGAGTTAGTCGATGCCGTCATGGATGTTATAAGACGTGAAGCTGAAAACTGCGATTGTCTCCAAGGTTTCCAGCTTGCTCATTCCTTAGGTGGAGGAACCGGCTCTGGTATGGGGACTTTGCTCATCTCGAAAATACGCGAGGAATATCCAGATAGGATAATGAACTCCTTCAGCGTCGTACCTTCGCCTAAAGTAAGATATAAATTGCTTCTTTCAATATAAATTTGTCCAGGTTTCAGATACCGTAGTAGAGCCATACAATGCGACGCTCTCGGTGCATCAACTTGTCGAAAATACAGATGAAACGTTTTGTATTGACAATGAAGCACTATATGATATCTGCTTTAGAACTTTGAAACTTGTTTCACCAACTTACGGAGACCTCAATCATCTTGTTTCTGTAAGTTTGAGCAGAACGAGAAGTCCTGACCAGTGTTTTAGATAACAATGTCTGGTGTGACTACTTGCCTAAGATTTCCAGGGCAACTGAATGCCGATCTTAGGAAGTTGGCGGTAAACATGGTCCCGTTTCCAAGACTGCATTTCTTCATGCCGGGCTTCGCTCCATTAACTGCGAGAGGAAGCCAGCAATACAGGGCACTAACCGTACCCGAGCTTACACAACAAGTAAACAAAAATCCTTTTTGGTATAATTTTAATTGGATTTAAGATGTTTGACGCGAAAAACATGATGACTGCATGCGATCCAAGGCATGGACGCTATTTAACAGTTGCAGTTTTATTCAGGGGGCCGATGTCGATGAAAGAAGTCGACGAGCAGATGCTCAGTATTCAAAATAAAAACTCAGCGTATGTCCAGCAAGAAAAAAACATTTCTATTCTTTTTTTAGTTATTTTGTAGAATGGATACCGAACAATGTGAAAGTCGCTGTGTGCGACATTGCTCCCAGAGGGCTTAAAATGGCTTCAACCTTTATCGGAAATTCAACAGCTATACAAGTATTTTCTTGGATTGTTTTTCTTTTATAATTTGTCTTTTTTAGGAGATTTTTAAGAGGATATCGGAGCAGTTTACGGCCATGTTTAGGCGCAAAGCGTTCCTCCATTGGTACACGGGCGAAGGGATGGACGAAATGGAGTTTACAGAGGCTGAATCCAATATGAACGATCTCGTTTCCGAATATCAACAATATCAAGTAATAATCTACCTCTCTTAGGTCGTTTTTGTGTCAATAAATGGCAGCACATTTGTCAAAAACTGGATAGTGGATATTGTAGGCTAGCCTGCCCTTTTAGACCATGGAGGTATAATTAGACTTCATTAATTACATTCATTTACACTATTTATGGCGTATACCTCCATGTTTAAGTGACCAAAATGGGCATCCACTATTATTTCTTTCTTATAGGCGATTTCTAGACTGTTAAGACCCTTTCCTAGACTGGTTTGGACCCCTCTAGAAAGTTTTGGGCCCTTTCTAGACTGGGTTCGACCCTTCCAAGTAAATTTTGTGAAATAAAAGGTGATAAGTGATAACAATGGATGGTTTTGAGACAATTTTTAAGTGTCCTCTTTCTTAAGATTTTAACTTAGTCGTTTGGACCCATTTTTAGCTTGTTTTACTATATTTTTCTTTCTTTTAGGAGGCCACTGCTGAGGATGAAGGTGAATTTATAGAAGATGAAGAAGCAATACCAGAAGTAGAACAATAAAGTCTTCATAAAAATTTTTTTTTATCTGATGAATGTATATAATATAATTTTTTAAAAAAAAGGATAAATGTCCTAAATTATAAAATAAAATTATTTCTTTGCTAGGTACAACATTAATTACTGTTATTTTAAAATGAGCTCAGTCGTTAATGAAAATTTTGGTAAGCGTAGATATCCTTAGAATTAAAAAGAAAAAGAAATTTAAAAAACCTATTTAGAATTACAATTTATAATTTCAACTTTGGACAAATCCCAAATGTCGAGGCGGGAGCGATACTTGAAGCACAATTCGAACAAAGAACGATTGAAGCTTTTGCTGAGACGGACTTTGAAATTGAAGATGGAAGTGGATGTAATTTCGGGTAGAGTGGTGAGGACAAGTTTTGTGTAGATGCTTCCCTCGAGAAAGGACTCGACTAGTTCGAGGAAGTCTTCGGAGGTGTTGGAGACATCGCTAGCGATGAGAAAAACTGTGTACGGGTCTGAAATGCGGCTCTCGTACCTTCGCAAGCGTTGGAAAAGTTTCGAGTCGAACGTACTCGTCTCCTCGACTATTATAGGCAACATCGTGTCGTAATACTGGGTGAAAAGCTGGCAGTACTTTTTACCCTGTTTGTCATAAATGACTGTCACTGAATCACCCCAGACAAACAAATTCATATAATCAGAAAATATCTTTGCCATTGGTGTAGTCAATTTGTAGTTGAATTCATCTCCAGGTTTGCTATCATCAAAATAAGCAGTTATTGTCTGCTTCATTTCTAATGAAGATCTAGACAAAGAATTGAATTTTGAAGAAGAACTTCGGAAGCTTTCACTGGTTGAAGGCTATAAAAACAAAAACAAGAAATAAATAAAATATGCACACAAAATAAAATCAGAAAATAACTTACGAGGTCGAACTTCGTCCTTTTGAAGGGAGGTAGCGGCTCCTGAAAAAAATGAGTAAGTTATAAAATTTATTTTTTCAAGGAAATTTTACCTTCTCCACATTCTTTTCGTCATTTGTAAAAGGTCGAATTGATGCCTTATAAAAAAATTTTTTTGGTTTAATATTTTCCAAGAAAAATACGGAAATCCGCTAAAATTAAAATAATCGTACTTACCAGAGGTTTGGCTAGGGATTGGTTTATTTTGCTCTCCTCAGATTCCTTGAAAAAAGTTCAAAATAAATAAAATTAAAATGAAAATTACAAAATTCTACTTTGCCAGGAGCATTCGACTGCTGCAAACTTGTAGATTTCTTAGTGCCGTCACTTTCAAGAGATTTTCTGGTAGATGCGCTCTTCTCCGTAGTTAAAGAAGACCTCTGTGTAATAATATTAACATTACATGACAAATATTTGGAAGGAAAATATATAAGAAAATCTAAGTTTGGTAATGAAGTTAGCTGTTGTTGGCCCCCAGATAGGGCAACTAAAAACTAAGACAAATAGAGGGCTGCTCTAAAGAGATTTCGAGCAAAATTTGAATAGTTCTGCCTCTAGACAGTTTTGGACCCCTCTGGACTGGTTTGAACCCCTTCCAAGGAAATTTTGTGACATAAAACGTGTTTAAATAAAAGGTATCAAATCTAATTATTAATTTAAAGGTGATTAAAGGTGTTTTATCTTCAAATAGGACTTAGTTATGAAGTTTCCCAATCCCAAGTAGCCTAAACTACTTACTTCATTGGATCCTTGAGTAGTACCTTCCACCTGAACAACAATTACATCATTATTTTATCAAAAAATTTATAAAAGTAAGTTTTTTACCTTGTTTGATATAGTAGCTTCTTTCACCGGTGACTGCAAAATTGACATGAAAAACCAGCACAGAAAAACAAATAGAACTTACGCTTTCTCCTATCAAAATGCAGTCATCATCGGATCCACATGATTTTCTGCGCTGACTCTTGAAAATCTAAAAATCATTATTCTCATACTTGAAATAAGTAATTTTTAAAACTAACTTTCTTCTTAGGTCTTTGATGACTTTGGCCTACAAATTCAACATCATCATCTGAAGAAATGACAACAATGGCCTATTTAAAAGTATTAAATCCAGTTTTCTTAATTTTTAACACAATTTTGATGGAGTTTTACCTCCTGCATGTAGATGGCATGGATTTTGTTACTTACCTCATTAATATCTGGCTTATTTTCAAGCCGTTCTTCAGAATTTTGAACTGGTACATGTAGAAGACTTTCGTGACCATTTCCTAGACTGGAAGATCCAAGCTGTCAAATAATTATAATAATATTGTTCAACAATTTTTCAATTACAATATACCGAACTTTGGGCAGGCTGGGTGGGCGCAGGCTATGGAAAGCAAAAATAAAAATTTAGAGAAGCAAAACACACTGATTGGTCCACGACAAGAAAGCTTTTAAGGCAAATGGGTAAATAAAAATACTAACATCGTCATCATCATCATCATCGATCATAATGATCTCATCCGCCAAGGGGACCTCATTCGCCAAGGGGATCTCATCCGCTGAGGTGGTCTCATTCAGCAAGGGAACCTCATCTGCCGAGGTGGTCGCCATGGGATCCGAATCAGCTAATGAAACCACACTAGCTATAAGAAGTGTAGCCTGACACAGTTAAAGAAAAATAAAAAAAAATTTCCTTGTGTACTCATATTTACGTTTTGGGTGCTGTTTTCATCAGCAAGGTCGAGATAATTACCTAAAAAAAAAAAATAAAAAAATAATAATAATACTAAAATAAAAAATTGGATTTTCAAAAAATTAAGGATTTTGTACATACATGGGGTGTTGCATTCTTCCTGAGCTCCCTCGTCTGTCAAAAAAGAAGGAGAATTGTAAGATGTACTTGGGAAATCAGAATTTACTTTAAATGAAATAAAAAATAAAAAAAAATAAAAAATAATAATAATAAATTGTATAAGACTAACCACTAGAAGAAGGACTGTCAGGTGTTCTGAAAGACTGAGGGAAGTTACTGGCTGCTTGCAAATCTGGACAAAAAAAAAATGAAGATGATTACAAGACAGAAAAATCTCTGATAGTCCAGTCAATCTACGCCTGAGGGTGAAGGTGTTTTGTTTCTCTGCGGGAAAGTATAGTGATTTATCTAAAAAAAATTCCCCAACTGAATCCTGTGCCATTTGGCCTCAGGACTGCGGCGGTTTGAAGGGGATTTTTTTTCTTTGGTTTTTCGCCAACATCTTGAAAACCGTAGATTGAGGGCGAAAATATTTTAAGCACAAAATTAAAGCTTCTTAAATTTGCTATAAATTTGACCTAAGATTTTTTGTAGGACCAAACTTATCTGAGCTGTGAGGTGACAAAAAAGCGGGATTTTATTTACCCCCCCCCCACTACCTATTGATTGTTAATTGCTTTTTGAAAGTTGGTTTTAAAAGGTTATTAAATTCTCTACAACTTTTAAGAAATAAACTTTTTGATTAGATGAAGTTTACCCTCCTTCAGAGGTCAAAATTTGTTTTGTCACCTCGTAGCTCAGATAAGTTTGGTCCTACAAAAAATCTGTTTAGTTCAAAGTTGTAGCAAATTTAAAAATCATTAATTTTGTCCTTAAAACATTTTCGCCAGTGACCTACGGTTTTCAAGATATTGGTGAACAGCACGGGTTTCAGTTTTGAACTTTTTTCCCGCAGAGAAACAAAATACTTTATTTTTTCTGCCCCCAGGCTTAGGTTGACTGGACAAACATTCCTGTGATAATTTTCAACAGCTAGAGCTAACATACCAAATTTTGTGAGGACGATTCTAGGAACTTTTTCACTAAGACTATTTGATGAAGACCCACTTGTCGATGGTTGATTTTTATTGCACGAAATTTTGACCAATCTAAAACTTTTGAATGCGAAGAAGAAAAAAAAAAAGTTGAAGTGACTTACGAGTGTGATGGTAAAGGCTGTCTTGGTTTCTTGATGCTAATTGGTATATTACTTTGGTGACTTGAGGTGTTTTCATCTTTAAAAGAATCTGAAGAAACAAAATACATAAATTTTTAGGGTGATAAAAAAAAGCAAAATTACCTGAGACACTCTCACAAATGAGGCATACCCAAGCATCGATGTCATCTATTTCATAAGGATGGCAGCCCCAATGCGTCCCTGTACTACAGAGGATGCATTTGATGTGCCTCCACTTTTTACTTTTGAAATCAAAGTTAGTATAAAAGGTGAAATAATGAATATTTACGTTCTTTCGTCAAAGTAGTGACGTCCTCTAATATTTAAGCATTTTTCTGCATTGCAGTAACGTTGCTGTCTCAATCCTTCAAATGCCCGAGGCTCGAGTTCCCATAAAGCGTCCCTGAAATGACAAACACCTGGTGAATACAGATACTTAAAAAGAGATAAAAATCAAAACCTAACGACTTGAAAAGGAGCCAAATCTCTTGAAAAAAAAAATAGTGACATGAACTAAAAATCAAAATAGTGAGACACTGGGAATTTTTTACTTGTTTTGGTAAGAGTGCTGACGTTCTTTATACTGTACCTTTCGGGAATAAAAATGCCTAAACTCTGGCACAACTTTGGATATGAGTCTTTATCACGGCAAAGCAAGCATTGAAAATGGTGACTGCCTGCTGTGAATGCATATTTCTGTAAATTAAAAGTTTTAAATTTTCTGTACAAAATATGAAAGCTTACTTGTATGCATTTTCGGTGGGACGGAATGGATTTGCAACATGAGGGCCATATGAATTTTGTGATCTTTTCAATATCGATTTCCTTCGCACACACCGGACAATCAGGTTTTGCTTCTTTATATTTTTCTTTTTCCTCCATGGGAAGTTCCTGAACTTTTCGATGTTTCACGCAGAAAGAGCTGAGAAAAGGAAAATATAAAAGTGAACAAAAAGTTATAAGCGATAATTACGGAAAGGTGTCGAAAAATAAATGCATAGATCCTTTTTTCGAGCCGCAAGGAAGGTGAAATTTGATGGGGCAACTTTTAAGCGCACAAATTATAGTTGCGCCGTTTTCGCCACAATAGGAACATTTCTGAAAATTCATATATTAGTATCCAAAACAAATAGGACGAATCTAAGGAAAACGTGGAGTTCAAATAGGCCATAGGGCGGTATTCCGAAACATTTGAGTACGAGTGGAAATTCAACCCAAAAAGGACATTTTTCAGCTCACTGTTGAGCAATTGAGTTGAAATTTGGCACAAATTTTCTCTCTGAATATCACCCCAATAGCTGCCCGAAATGCCTTTAGGCACCTGAGACCTTTGAGTAAAGTTAAAACCATTTCCAAAACTCTAGGGTTGTTTTATAATCTTCCCCTCCTTCTTTTTGATTTGTTTGCCAAATCCAACCCCTCCAGACTGTTCTGGACCCCTCTAGAATAGTTTGGATCCCTCTAGACTGTTTTGGACCCATCTAGACTCTTTTCGACCCCTCTAGACTGTATTGGAACTTTTCTAGACTAATTATTTTCAAATTTGAATGAGAAAAAAAAAAAGGAACGGATATTCCACGACCGGTTTTGGCTTAATAAGCCTCATCGGGTAGACTATTTCCTTATTTTCTCATTCTCTCTACAATTTCTTTTGACCTAACTGCCCGGAATTTTCTAGACTAGTTTGGATTCCTCTAGAGTCTAGACTGTTCTGGACCGATCTAGGATCTTTTGGAACTTTTATATATTTTCTTACCACTGTTTTTCCACGATTGGCTTCTTCTGCTATGTCCGTCATTAAGAACCCCAAAATGCCTTGATTGTCTTTCCCACTTTGTTTGATGCCATTTGACAACAGCTAAAAATGTATGAAGACATTTCATTAGTAATAATTGTAGGCGAAGGAGATGGTGGTATGTTGGAAGGTGATAAATAAGTAAGTCGTGGTGGGAGGTAGGAAGGCTGGGGGTTGTGGGGAGGATTCCATGAAAGTGGAGAGGTCTTCAGAGCGACTTTTTGAAAAAGTTTGAGTTGTGGGGTTCCTACTTCAAAACAGAACTCATTCAATGGCTCTTAATTATAGCTACCTACCAAGCAGAAGTAATGGGCGAAAGTGTTTCCTGTTTTATAAATCGAGCCTAATTGAGTATCTTTTTCTTTAGAAGTGAGGCAGATTGCGCATTTGGAGCCGGATGGGAAATGGGCGACATCCTGACAACTCTTTTTTTTCCTTGGCATCTAAAAAAAAAAAAAAAAACAGCGTAGGAATAACACTAAGTACGGCAAATAAGAAGAACAACTACTACAATTTCCATCTACAAACCTCACCTTGGAAAACTTGGTTGTAATTATTAATATGTAATTGTTGTAACTAAAGTCTAATTTTTTTTTTAAAGTGAATACAATTTTTAAATGAACAAAATCTTTTTAAAATGAAATAAGAATGCGACAACAGGTTTTAATTTAGAGCACAGAGAAGACAAATTGACAGATAATTTGTCTTCTCTGTGATGTTTAGAGTTTAGACCACAGACACAGAATAAAGACAGAGTACATATTATTATATTACTCTGTGTTTTGAATTATTGAATTTAGATTGGCACATAGACAAAACTTTGTCTATCGGCATTGGGCTATGCACAGATTATCTAAAGGGGCTAACACAGGGGGCTAAGCAGTATCACAGAGCAGTATATAAGTACATATAATCCACAGATTGTATAATGGATGGTATAATCTATGGGGCTCTGTGGGGCTAAGATTGGAAAATGGTAAATGGAAAGATTTTAGTCAGCCGGCAGCCCGCGAACTTGCTGTTACAAACTAGTGTTGCCAACAGAAAAAAAATTAGGTGGCCCCGCACACTGGTCAAAACATGAAATCTAGGTGGACATGGCACTATTAATGGTCACAAAAATTAATTACCATCGATGTTAATTACCAATTAAGAAATAATAATTATTTATTAATCTAATTATTATTATTAATTATTACTCTTTTAGTCTTACAAATCTTATTTAAAATAAAAATATTTATCTAGGAACGCGGAAAACAACGGAAAAGTCATCGATGGGAAAAGTCAACGAATTTTCGTGGTATTTCATTCGCCATTTTTTGGACGGGTCCGGACGGGTCAACAGCTTGTTGAAATCGAATCTTTAAAAGTTAAACTTTAAGTTTTTTCATGTCGCAAAGGTGGACGTTTACAAAGTTTTGGAATTTTCCTAATTTTTGAATTTTTTATATGCACTAAACCAAAAGCAATATTACTGAAATAGGCTCTAATTACCCTTAAATATCCCCTTTTTAAGAGATATATGGTAAAAATTTCATTATTGTACTCTAATTCTAAATCTTTGTTGAGATATCAAAAACGGCAAAGCGTGAACACTGACTAAAAAGGATTTTCCAAAGGATTCTAACGAGTTTAACATTATTTTAAGTCCATTTCCCAATACTTCAATGGTTAGCAAACAATGTTTAATAGTCATTTCATTGATTTTTCGACTTCGAATTTTGACCCAATATCCACCTAGATTTGATGTTTTGACCAGGGTGCCCCCGGAGGTGGCAGACCAACACTTGTGTTTAGTCTATGGCCAGACCAAGGATATTAGATACCTAGACAAAACACACTGTTTTGTCTCTGATATTAGGCACTAGGTGACAGGTATTTAGTATCCTTGGTGCCATACATATTACTGGCTATGGCCTATGATCAGATGATCTTGGTGTATGCTGGTTTTGAAAAAACTTTGCAACACTGTTTTCTTGTGGAATTTCGTTTAATGGTTTCTGTGATTGCTTGGCAATACTGATTTCACTTAAAGTTGTTTTACAAAAGTTCTCAGATAACTCCTTCACCCTCAAAAATCGACTCTCGATTAGTATTTAAGAGCATAGACAAAACACACAGTTGTATAATCTGTGATGGACTCGAAGTTGACCAACTTAACAAACACATTTGCGGTAGATCGCGTATTGTACTACCTATAGCCTCAAAAGCTACTTGGAAAAAAAATCTTATAACTGGAAAACTTGTATATTTGTAATTTTCAAAAATTCTTTTCATTATGTTTATGTATAGATACAGATTCACAGCCTCAGCATCAAACACGGGGGGGGGGACTTTAAGATGTGTCCCATGCTTTCCCCCACGTTGTTTTTAAAAATAGCAGACAGTATGAATCCTAATATCACCTGCTTAGAGTAGAAGAAAATTTCTTCCTGCAGACATCACATGAGGACGACTTTTCTATATGTAGATCCGCTACTATGAATTCTCTTATGTCTTTTCAAAGAGCCATTTTGTGTGAATTTTTTCTTGCAGAAATCACAAACATACTTTTTGCCAGAATGGATTTTCTTATGACTCTTGAGCGTGCTGCGTTCAGAAAATCTCTTCTGGCAGATATCACAGCAGTGTGGCTTTTCTCCGGAATGGATCCTCAAATGGCTTTTCAACAAACAGCCATGAGAAAACCTTTTTTCGCAGAAATCACAACCATACGGCTTATCTTCAGCACGCTTATGCCCATTATGGACCTTCATATGATCACTGAGAGTCTTGTCAACAGCAAACTTTTTAAGGCACATTTTGCAGACAAGCTTTTTCGTCTTATGAAGAATCACATTATGTCGTTTTAGATTTCCATATTGTGAGAACTTCTTTCCGCAGTCATTGCATTCATAAGACTTTTGGCCAGAATGTATCTTAATATGGGTCTTGAGATTACTCGGATCTGTGAAGTTCTTGTCGCAGATTTTACAGCGGAAAAGCTTTTTTCCTGAATGAGTTTTGACATGGCGCTGAAGGTTGCCATATTGGGTAAATATTTTTTCACATAATTTGCACATGTAAGGCCCCTTGTGCTTTTCATGGACCCATAAGTGATTTTCGAGGTCATTTCTAAGTGCGAACTCGCTCCAACAAGTTGCACATTCGTATTTTTCTCTTTTTTGATCGTCAGCTTGTCTTTTCAGCGACCTCACATTAGTAATAAGAATATTTTCCTGATTATCCTCCAGCGTGCAGATTGGTTTAATCAGTGCAGTTCTGTAGATGGATTCTTCCTTGATTTCAATTTCGGCAGATTCCTCTTTAATATCAGTAGGTTCTTCTTTGATTTGTGATGGTTCTTCTTTGATGTCAGCAGGCTTATCATTACCAGTAGGTTCATCTTCTATATCAGTAGGTTCTTCTTTGAGTTCTGTTGGTTCTTTTTGGATTTCAAGCAAATCTTTCACTGCCTCAGGTTTATCTTCTGTCATCAAAGGATCCTCATCTTCAAATTTGTTAGTGTAATTGTAATAAATAAGTTGTTCCTCCATTTTTTCTACGACAAAAAAAAAGACAGGTTTTTCCTTAGCTTATAAAAAAAGCAAAATACAATAAAAAATTTAAATTACCAACAACTTTGTTTATTTTATACAAGGTTTCTAGTAGAATGTCAAGACGTTAAGTTCAGTAATATGTACATATTTTTTAAGGAAGAAAATTATTGAAATATTATGTAATATTAGGATTAGCTGATAACGAAGGTTTCAGATTATAAACAAATTGATGACAGTGTTGACAAGGATACTAAAAACCTACTACCTATGTTTGTCTATGCTACTATTTACCTAAAAACAACTAAAAAAAGGTTTCTAGTATCCTTGAGTGTTGCCAACCACAGATTATCTTCCGTGTGTGCTTCCTTGTGCTAAATCCTAATCCTTGTGCCGTGATAACAAGGTGTGATAAGACTTGGTGGTACCTCTGCTTTATAACCACCTTATTGTTTTGTCTGCTTCATAACCTAATGTTAAAACCAAGGATACTAAAACTTGACTAAAAACCCTAGGAGTATCCTAGGATACTAAAAATATACCGAGGATACTAAAAACCCTAGTTTTTAGTATCCTTGGTTAAAACCACAGATTATCTATATATATATATATATAATGCTTATATATTTAATACTCATACTAATACTTATATAGATACTGCTTTTTGATTTGTTATCAGTAATCAGTGGGTGATGTTCCCTCGTTTTTATGTTCGCGCCTTGACAATCAGCTAACCAAGAGTGCTAAAGGGAAATTTATGATGAGTAGGGGCTTTGAGTTTACAATTTTATTGTATTGTACTCAAAGGTAGGAGGGGGGGATTGCGCCTATGATTGCACCAAAATGCCAAATGGAGTAAAGGGTTGTATGATTTTCATTGTTAGAGCATACGATCCTAATTTTGTAACACCAGTACTTCGCTTAGGTGTCTTTGGCGTTCCTGGTTTTTTTTGTTTTGTTTTTGCAAATAACTCGAAAACTACTGGCCCTAGAGAAAGAATGACTTAGTTCAAAATTAAAGATAGTAAAATTTGCTACAAATCATGCTTAGTCGTTTTTTCGCTAGGACCTATAACTAAGGAGATATAGAGGGGTCCATGTGACGTTCTGTCTACATAAAATAAACATGTTAGTTCATGTCCTAAGCATGTAAAACGTCCAAACTACCATTCCTAAACGGAAAAACCTTTTACTAATCCATAGAACAGGGCAGCCAGCCTAAAAAGACGTCTATCCTGGACTTTTGTTTAATTTCTGATGTCGACAGGAAACCTGGGGAAGAATCTGCATTTTTATCAAAGCATTTACCAGGGAAAGAATAAAACCAATTTCTTTTAGTATAATATAAAACCTTTATATATTTTATAATATTAATATACTTCGTTCCCAACGATTATTTCATTTGAACATACAATTTACAAGCATCATAATCAAAAGACGAAAAAATAACAAACAAAAACTGTCACATTTAGCAATAACAATTTTATTTTGGTATTAACATTTAAAACTTACGTCAACAACTTTTTTGATTGCTACACTCTAAAATCTACATCGGAAAAAAATTAAAGATTTATTTTATTCTTCCCATACAATGTCAATGTTTTATTATTAATTATTCAAGGCTTAAATATTTTTAATAAAAAAATTAAATTTTAAAACAACTAACAATTAAAATCAGTCTAAAAAATTAACGAATCCATGAATTTTAAGTTTTTTTTATTTTGTACAAAAGTAGAGAAGGAACAAAAATGGCAATGTTTGGCTCTAAGACATTCACAATTGTAAAAACCTTCTTAAATCGATAACCTGTTATGGGATGAGCCGAAAAAAAACTACATAAGAAAAAACAACAATAAAATACAAAAAAAAACCAACAAAAATAATATACACAAAAAATTTAGCCTTTTAATTGCACAAGACTAGATTTATTTCTACTTTAAGGTCATTCCATGCAGTTTATCATTTTAGCCAATAGGAAGACTGCACATTTTAATCCTAACCTGCCCTAACAGATTATAATGAAATAACCAAAAATAATACTGAAGAAAAGTCTAAAAATGCTTGAAAAATCAAGCTTTGTAAAACGAAAGAATACATAAAATACTGAAAATAAACTACATTATAAATAATGTAATTATTACTAATTAAAAAAAATTGAAATTACTATTAGTAAACTAATACTAATTTGAAAAAATGTACACAAAAGGTGTGCTACTCTGGTCTAGGTGTGTACAAAATAAAATTAGTAAATGAAATCATTTAAAATTTGGCGACGAGTGCATCGATGAAACGGAGTTTGGCTTTGGCATGTTTGTATTTGATGTAGGTCGGGTCGTGAGGGTTCCTGTCTTCTTTTTGAAACCTCCGCCCGGTTTTAGTCTGGAAATCTTGTTCGTACTCCCTTAGGGTCCGTCTCAGCCTTTTTTTATCATCGCGCGTCTCTTTTTGAAGACGGATAAGTTCATGGCGTGGGAGGGCGTGCAAGTTGTCGAGGTTCAGGTCAGGAGATTTTCGGTCCATTTGAGGTGACTCTTCTTCTTCGGCATCCAGCGATGTTCCGGGTGAAACTGGCGGAGTTGAGGATGTGAATTCCATAGTTTCATGCTCAAAAATTGTCCCAAGTTCAGAAACGCTGTCTTTCATCTTAGCCTGAAAATGTTTTATAGTAAAATGTTAAACAAAATCGAAAAGAATCATACGGAAGCACTTCTGAGAAGAATTCGTTTAACGTTTCTGTATCTGTCGTAGAGATTTCGGACCATATCGCGCTCTTCTTTGGTAGAGGGGCGACCGAAAGA
This sequence comes from Orius laevigatus, assembly GCA_018703685.1. Taxonomy (NCBI): domain Eukaryota; kingdom Metazoa; phylum Arthropoda; class Insecta; order Hemiptera; family Anthocoridae; genus Orius; species Orius laevigatus. The sequence goes on from JAGWEN010000125.1 coordinate 97,737, forward strand.
AGCTTCAAGTTGCAGAAGAACTTTTTGAATCGCAATCTTCTCCTCGTTAAGTTCCTCGTGTGTCATTTTGTCCAAATCGCTCCCTCGGCCGCTCAAAAGTCGCTTTTCGCTCAAACGTTTTTCAACTTCCTGTATGACCTCTTCTTTTAACGCTTTTTTCTCGCAATTGTTTGCTTTCATGCATTCTTCTTTTGCATCTGTAAGACAAAATTGGTGTTTTGGTTTAATAGTCTGGATGTAGTCATTGATTAAAAAAAAAAAAAAATCCTGAAAATTCTACTTCTAATAAGAAGAAAATCCCACCTCCCCCCACTCACAACCACCACCAGATTCCCCAACTACCCCCCCCCCTCACTCTCTCTACTACCATTGCCTACTATCCCCTACTTACTAATAAATACAAAATTAATAACTTACGTTTGAGCTGTTTCTTTAGCTTATTCAATTGGAGATATAATTTCTTAGTATCAGGATTTGTCATTTTCTCAGAATGCGACGGTCTCAAGCCAAACTGCCTTTCATAACCATCTTCATATTTTTTCAATTTCCTTTTGAAGCTAGAACAGCAAATAATATGAAAAATATTCTTATAATTTTAATTGAAGAATTTACTTATTGATTTGAGTGGCGATATCAAAAAGTGAAGGATCTTCGTCTAAGATCCCACGAGCTGTATAAGTCCGACGGCTCATAACGTGCGAGTTTCGAGGGGATTCGAGTCTCTCTTCGCTTATCGGAGAAACGCACGTCCACGGAAATGATGGGACGGGGTCGCCGCAAATCTCTTCAGAGCGTGAACTCATGTCGAGAGTGGGCGACTCGACCCCTGCAATCGGAGACGGCGATCTGTCATCTTCAACATTTTCATCCTAAAAAAATTTTAGAACTTCATTTCTTAAGAATTTCATAACTTACGCTAAAGTTCTCAGTTTTTACATCTTGAATATCATTGAAACATTTTGATTGGTTCTGCTTATTTTGTTTTTTGGCATCATAAGATTCGTTTTCCTAAAAAAATTCAATTTATAAAAATTTATGACATTGTAAAATTTTTTAAATTTAAATCCCTCAATTTTCTGGGGGAAATTGAGATTTTTGCATACTTTAGCTTGTGTATGATGATGTTTGGATCTTCTTTTGATTCGAGCACCCGAATGCCTTTGAGGAGCGAAACGTTCGCTGTTTCTCCTTCTCTCATGCTCGTTCTCGTCATAAAGGTCGCTCGTATACCCGACTGTCGACGACAAATGCATACTCTCTTGAGGATGCTGACGCTGCGGCGAGCAAGAATTCCTTTCATGAAGAGGCAAAGCCATCTTTCTCAACTATGAAATAAAATTTAGCAATGTTGAAACCCAGATAAACACCTTAGTCATTTTAAGATTAAGAATCGAAATCGTACTTGCGTGGGAGTGACTGATTTGATCGTTTTCGCTTTCGAAAAATCTTCGTGACTGCTCACCCTCCGGATACTTTCAGCTTTGTTTCCAGCACATGAATTATTCACTGCAGGCCGTTCTTCAGAATTAGATCTTTGAACAAAAAAATTAACTTAAAATAACAATAAATTTTTCTTTTTACCTAACAAATTTCCTGTCAACCCTATAACTATCCTGTCTATCTTTTCGTTTCCTTCTTTGCGAGTTTTGATCGATTTTGATCGATTTGTTTAGTTCGATATCCAAGTTTCTAAAAAAAATTGTTTAGATTATGGTTGGAACCTTGACTTGCTCTTGAGGGAAGTTTGAGCGAACTGAAATATGAAAGTATTTTGTCCGATTTCTTGCCAACATTTTGACACCTGGGCCAAGTTTCGCCAGGCCAAATCCCAGAATGGAAAGAGGGGATGAAAAACAAAGATTTAAAGCATTGAGAGCTTTTTTATTTTTAAATGCAATTTTAACCTTGAGATAAAGGATGAAAAATTGATTTTCGCGTGGTTTTTTTAAAAATAAGGTTGGGATCGTCTGTAAATAATCTGGGCTATGAGCCAGGATTAATGGACGTCAACAAAATTCTTTAAGTCTTGACTATTTCTAATTTAAGAATGGGGGGAGGGGGCGGGAGAAAAAATTAAAGAAAGCGAGGGCGACTCTTCTAGAACGGTCAAGGCTTACTTTTTCCTGAAGATAATTTTGTAGTCTTGGATCAGTTTGGTCGTAAGTTTGACGCCATCGGGAGACGAAATGTCTTTGAATTCGGAGAACAAAAGAGGGCAAAAGACACTCGGAACATATGAGATGGACGTCGGATGCTTCTTAGTGTAGTTATGGAGCAGGTGGAGAATCATGTCCAAAACGTTTGTCTCTAAAGTTCCAGCAGTAGCCAAACACTCATGACAAACAGGACCCCACCATGTATCACCTTCATATTCTTTAAAATTAAACCTAAAATCCATTTTTTTAAAATACGTACTATTCATGAGAGAAATTAGATCTCCGATGGCTTCTTGAGACAAAAGAGGGTTCGGAAGTTCTTTCAACCAAACAATAAGTAAAACTCCAACATTCATAATATCATTGCAGCATTCAAGTTCGAAATCTTGATCGGTATTAAATTGAACTTTTAAATTATCAATGGTAGCTTGATTGACACAATTTGCACGAAATAGACCTTCAACTGTCATCCCTAAAATTATACTTTTGAATTTAAAAATAAAATAGTACCATGGGCTTCGATAAAAAAACAAATACGATGTAGAACTTTAGGAATAGAATTATTGTTGAGTTGAAGATCGTAAAGAGGAACACCGAAATTTCGATTTTTTGAAGTGTTCCCGTCCTTTTTTCGACTTCCCCCGAGAACTCTTCGGACGATACTAAGCCTCCCTTCGTCCTATTATCAGAAAGATAAGATAATTGCGTTTTTTAACATTTTAATTCTTACCTTAGGCTGTACATTCGACGTGGCTGGCTTGTAAGCATCTTCAGCCACACCGATTGAATTGCTGCAGAGATTCGGCCTCCTCATGACTTCACAGCACCCCAATCCCCCACCCCACCCACACTGAAAAACGTTGATATTTTAATAGGGCAATGTTTTTTCTAAAATACAATAATAGAACTAGATTCAACTACTAACATAGGAATCCCCCTTTTAATCGTTTTTAATTTTTGAAGGTCAACGTGCATTACGATTAATCTATTCAAAAATAATCTGGCAAAAACAAATTCTAGGACTAATATTTTGTCGATTTAAAGCCAAATTTGAACTTTTAAGATTTCTCAGCCCCCTGAGGACCGATCAACTTGAAATTTGGCAAAACTCTTCTTTATTACGACCAGAAAAAAAACCTTAAAATTTCAAGTCAATCAGGAGCTCAGAAAACGTCATTTTTAGGTTGAGTTCCCACTCATGTCCCTAAATCCGTAACCAAAACTTTTTTTTTGGGCTAAAATCACCAAATATTAGACCTACTTCGGCCATAGAAACTAAAATGGAGGACAGCATTAAACTTAAAAATTTGAATAAAAATAAATTAAAAAATTTACATTAGATTATTTCCTCCGCCTTGAAGGATTGACTTCTGAGATGCAACTAAAAGCGGATGAGAAACTGCAAAAATTAAAAAAAAAATCCAAAACAAAAAGCGATAAGATGAGAATGATTTAAAAAAAAGATGATTTACCTATGATTTTGATATGAAGATGTGATGAATATGCTCCTTGCTAATTATTATATGCAAGTGCTTTCTATTCAGGCCAAAAAGAGGGTAAAAATGAAGAGAAAAAAAATTAATAAAAGAGGAAAAAAAAATTTATAAAATTGCAGAGAACCCATATCTTTGACCAGCTCGTTTGACATTTTTGGGTCATCTTGATATGATAGTTATGAGTTCTCTGTATTAATGATACACTTACAATACACTCCTTAGCTATGTTCCACAGATTGGTTGGTTTGTAATCGTCGATTTTATAAATCACTTCGCATACATAAGGGAGAACGTCAATTATTGTCCCGAAAATATTACTTATAAATATGATGAGAAAACTTGAAATAACGTTCATTTAACTGAATAGGGTCGAGAAAGAAACTTTTGCACGGAGCATCATCAAAAACAAAATTTCTTTATGCGTTATAAAAATATTTGAAGTTGTCGTTGACTTTCCAGGGTCTACGGGTTCATATCTCTGTCTCGGCACATTTTGAACGATTCTACGGCTGCTTCAAAAAATGAGTGGAGACAAGTCGTAAGGTGAGCATCTAGCAAACCTCACGACCTTATGAACGAGCTCTCCGAATTTTAACCACGGAGTTTATTTAGACCTGTGAACAAACAAAAATTTTATTTTAGGACATTTCATACGGATTTTGTAATCGACAAAATAATCCGATGGTGGAATGTTTTCAGAGCACTTGAGGAGTCATTCTTTAAAATAGTTTTTTAATGATTAGAGCCAATTTGAGTTAAATACTTCGAAAATAACCGGGAAACGTAATTCGTTTTTAAGTATAGGGGGAAAAATGTGCAATTTTCGGTGTCATTCCTGTTTATTCTCACGAAAAATATCGATCCGTGATGGTGACTTTTAAAGTCTAAGGTCGGCAGGCAAAGTAGCCCTGGGAGAGTGGATGGAATTGATAGCCATTCTAAGCCGAAAAAGGCCAAATTAAAAATTTGGTATTTTGTTTGACTGCGGGAATGTGTAGGGGATGGTCCCCTGAACCAAAAAAAGAGTCCCCCCCCCCTGCCTAGTGCCGCTTGTCCAGATTTTCGCGGCTTTCTCTTATATCTTGAAAATGTGCAACTTTATGGGGGGTATCCACAATGTGACATACTCAAATATGTACTACGACACCTATTTGTCGTCTAAAAATGGTCTTTTTTTGTCAAAATTGACTTCCAATTCTCTGAAAACACGTTTCTATGTTCGAAATCAGTCAAAAAAGAAAACTTTCAAGAAATATTCGCTACTAAAAAGAGGACCAACAAGCACCCACGTGTCATCCTAACAATGAATCGTCCTTCACAAAAGAATTTGCAATTTAAAAGGCGAGGGAGCGTTATTAAAAATTTCGGCGATGGCACATACATGGAAAAAGAAGGCGTGGCTAAGTTGGAAAACAAACCATCCCAACATTGGAAAATAAGACAGAAAAGAAATGGGTCAAGGACAATCAGCTCGTGTTTTCCTCAACAATTTTCCACTCTATAAACACACTAGGATAATAATTTTAATTTGTATTTTTAATTTATTTTTCAACAACAGTAAGGGCCTAACTAATAATTTACTTTAAAGAAATAAATAAATAAATAATAATAAAAAAAGAAAGTTAATTTAATTTCCGTAAATTTACAACTCTTATTTTTAGACCTGAAGAGAAGATACAAAAAAGTTCGAAACTGTTCAACCGAATTGAAAAAGAACAATAAAAGCACCCAAAAACAAAATTAATTGTTTTAGAGAATTTTAATTTTTTTAAATTTTGAATTTCTAACAAATGATTAGAGGCTAGGAAATGGACGTGATTTGTTTATTTGATTGGATTTAATGACAAGCAGGTACTTACAAATAGTAACGGCATGGGTTTGTTGATATTTACGTAAGGGGGTTCTGACCTGGACAAGGCAACTGGTGGGGGGTCGGGGGGAGATTGATCCCCTGGAAGGGAAAAAAAAAAGCAAGCGGGGCCTTCAACTAGGTTGGTCGATACCGGCCGGCTGCGCATGTTCGTGCACGACTCAAGGGGGATGAAAATTATCAAGAGAAATTACAGGCGTGTAGGGCTTTATTGAAAACAAGACATCAACTTTACGATTGTTGCTTCATCGAAGTTAGAAAAATTTAACTCTGAAAATCCCAGAGAAAAAAATCAGCCCAATGCCCTACGTAATATACAGGGGTTACCACCAGCAAAAATTAATAATAATTCATTTTAGCTTTCCCCCCTTATTGTTTACCCAAATTTTTTAATTAGGTCCATATAGAACATTCAACACTATTGTTTTGTACATTGAAAGACAGTAATTTTACAACACTGAATGCCCAAAACAAGAGATATGGCCTTCCTAATCGACTACTGTTAACATACTTTTGGAGACCAAGTTCTATAAGCTAGAGACCCATTTTCCTAATCATTTGACCAAAATTTCATTATGTAAATGTACACACTTGATTTGGTCCAAACTTTTGTTTTTGGGTCAGAATATCGAATCCTCGAACAAAAAAATAACTTGCAAGAGGCCCATACCATTTGCAGTCTTAATACCAAAGGTGGAGGAGTTTGACCTATCAAGAAATCGGAAATTTTTTTATTTTTTTGCGCGAGTTCATTGCACTCGAGAGGAGAGCCATGTAACACATAATCTAGGACACTTTCGCTATATTTTGACTTTAAGGACGGCCGCTCTTTTTAATTCAGAGGCCGTTGAACCTTCAAGGATATGAAAAAGAAAGGAAATCACAGAAATAATCGAACGAAAAATTGGACCGGAGAAAAGACGAAATCGACAAGAGGACTCAAAACTGCATTCCTCGTCTGAAAATTACAACGGACACCTCAATTATGAAATTTCTCTTCATTCCTAGATCAAAACAAACGGAAATTGATTTAAATTAAAACTAGGAGTGAAATTGGCAAAAGTCGAACTGCGACGTGTTTCTAATTTTACAGTCTCAACCTAGATCGTTTGAATATTGGAATCTTTCCTAGTTCTTATAGATTTTGTCTATTTTAATTTAGTCAATCGTACCTTGGTAACCGTTTTAAAATGTTCAATATCCCAATTCTGAAATCGCTTTGTCACGAAACCTCTTTGAACAAGTTCAAGGATTGTCAAGTTCTCGATATAGAAGTAAAAAGAGAAAATATCCAAGTTTAGGAAAAAATGTGGTATGGAGGAGGAGCGCCATAACTCGAACTTTCTCTAAGATTCGGGGCTCTATATATCTCTCCACAAACACTAATACCATGTAGGGAGGGCCTTAAGTCCCCCACCTCCCATCACTTCCCCAAACCACTCCCCCCCCCTACCTTCCATTACTTCCACCACTCCATCATCACTCACCCTACCCTGCCCTTATTTGGTGTAAATTTGGTGAAAATCGGAAGCACAGAATTTTTTTGATCTCCGATAATTTCTATTTTTGTCCAATTCGACTGGGCTATTTTGTTCTAGCGTTTTTTTCCGACATCGACCCCTGGCAGTGGCCGAAACTTGGCAGAGGGGCATCCCGTGGAAAAAAACAAAAACATTTTGTTTATCATGTCCAATGAAAAGCAAAGAAGATAACAATAATTTATGTATCACGAAATTTATTTCCAGAGCGAAATGCAGAAAATTGCGAGTCGAATTGGCTTCAAGGTCGATCCTTCACTTGATAGACGCAACGAGAGGGGACGAGACAAAAAAAAAAGCCGTGACGAATAAGGTTTTAAAAAGCTTTTATTTTCAAATATTTGTCAGGACGTGATCGAACGGATCTAAAAAGCAAAATTTTGAACTTCTTTTGCGGCCAAAAACCTTCATTCCGGACAGGCGAAATGGTTTTCAGTTCAATAATAGTCCATGTAAACTCATCCATTCTAGTTTCCGAACGAAAAATACATATATGAACTATAAAGGCAATAGATTCTGGTACCTCATGAATCAATGAAACGGAAAAACTGTGATAAACGAGTACATATTCCGTTTGGATTTAAAAATTTGGACGTGCGGATTTAGCGACACGGGAGGGGTTATCATCGAACAAATTAGAAAGAGAAAATGATGGGGGAGGGTCAAGACTCAAGCAGGTGATTTAAAAAGTGGAGGTGGTGGGGATAGATTGGGCGGAGGTTGAGGGAAGTGATGGATAAGGGGGTGGAGGAGGATGCGGTAGGTATGGATACCTTCTAACCTCCATGGATACCAGAATTTGTTGCTAGAACGCCTTCAAAATTTAAAAATTCGTCATTTTTCGCACACTTTGTGGGTATTTGTACATAGCAATTCGTATACCAAAAAACCTAATGTCAGATTCGTCTAAAAGGTATTTTATTGGTCAGTTAGCCGAACCCCCTCCAAGCTACGTAATAAAATTAGAAGTCTATGACTGGTGTTCTATGACCCGCATGACTGAACCGCAATGGGCGGTCTGCCTAACCCAGACGCCTGCTTTGGGTCTTCAACGGTGAACCCTCGAATACCCCAAAAATTCATTTCATTTTAATCAATTCATCATCGAATGTCCACTACTTTCCCGAGGCAAACTGGTTAACTTTCCACAAAATTTTAAATCTACGGAGCAAAGTCCATCATACCTTGATTGCAGAACGATTTTCTCGGACAACAAAATTATAGAGAATCTCAGTGCCAATTTACGACTGATTTACGAAAACGTTTACTCTGAAGTATAATAGAAAAATGCGACGCAGTTTGTAAAAACTGTCGATTCAACTATTAGTAATCAAAATTTTCTGGTTATGTTTGAGTATTCTGGCTCTTTTTTCTTCTAAACATTCCAGTTTCTTTGAGAACATCGCATGTTTCTCGTACGTCAAGACTTTGACATGAAGACGTAGCGATATTTTATGAGAAGACGAAATATCGGACTTACACACGACAATATCCTAAAATTTGTGGATTTTAAAATAAAATTGGTTCGGTTACTAGAAAAAAGACATCAGAGCAACTTGCTTGAATTGGTCCTTCAGCTGTCAAAAACAACCGAAAAAGGGTCAGAAAGGACAGAAATCGGTCAAAGTTTAATCAGTTTTTGGACAGAAAATTAGATTTTTATAGCAAGATTTGGGGGATTTTCGAGAGAAAATTAGTGCAAAGAAAAGATCGGGAGTTTTAGACATAAAATTGGCATTTAATTGCACAATTTGGGGGAGGGGAGTGGGCATAAAATAGGTTTCGGAGTTTTGGACAGAAAAAATTGCGTTCTGGACAAAAAAAAATTGCTTTTTGAAGAAACTTTTTAAAATTTTTGGACAGAAAATCGGATTCCTATTGCGCAATTTGAGGGTTCATGGACAGAAAATTGATTTCGCACAAATTTGCATTTTAAAGAAAAATTTCGTCAGTTGGTGATTTTGGAAGTTCCATTTCCATTTTGGAAGTTTTGGAACGAAAATCGGAATTTTTTAGTTGCCCATGGCCACAGAATTTGGTCGTTATCAGGAATAACTGAAAAAACGCCGATTCCAAATCTGGCCTTAGAATACCAAAAAGGTTGAGGCAGAGACGCTTTTATGGGAAAAAGCCTTGGTTTTTGTGAAAAATTATTAGTCATACTCATAACTCCAATTGGAAAAATTGATGTTTATTGATCGCCTGTAAAACTCCGTCAATTGGACCGATTTTAGCAAACTTTTTTTTTTTTAATCGACGCAGAATTTTGTCTTCTTTAAATTACTACTAAAGTGTTTTCCACAAAATATGTCCCGTTTTCGAGTTATAAGCAGAAAACTGAAAAAAGTCGAGGTTTTTCGGCGGACAAAAGTTGTGCCAGGAAAGCATTTGGCACTCTTCAAAAACAAGTATTGGGACCCAAATGGACCATTTAGAAAAATAAATCTTTTGCACCACCTTTTGCAGGGATATGGCCCTACAAACTGCTCTGTAGACCACAGAGAAGGCAAACTGTCTTCTCTGTGCTGTAGACTGGACTTGTGATGCGAAAGTTCCAGACGAATCCACCCTCTCCCACGAACCAGTCAGAACCTGCTGAACTTTTTTCAACCAATTCGAAGAGTTTCAAGTTCAACGTTTATAAAACGTTATACGAAACTATGGAAGGCGAGAGTCAAACCGGCAAATTAATCGGATTAAAATTTAAATTACGTCGACGAGTTTTACTTTTTTGACTGAATATCACATAGTGCAACATAAAACGACATAAATAATCATTAAAACTCATTGGAGAAAAAGTGAAGACAATTAAAACCAATGTAAATGCCCGGCTTCGATTTAAAAAAAAAGGCTTTGTAATGAATTAGATGTTTCGGTCAATTTAAACAACCCCACCCACCCTATTGGATAAGAAAATTGCTAATGGTAGGTATTATTATTGCCTACTATGATAACACAGAGAAACAAGGAAAATGTGTATAAAAAATTGATAATAACAAATAAAAAAATTCTTGATTAAAATCCCCACGTACCTCAAATGAATGAAGTTCCGTATAAAATTAGATGATGTCAATTTTCAATTTCTGCTCTTAATGGACGACATTTTGAAGTTCAAAATCAATAAATGAAAAGAAAAAGAAATGAAAAATAAAGAAGAATCAGGGAGATTCTTGGAAGGGACGAATTTCAATTGCAAGTTTTAAATTTCTCAATGGACTCTAAACTTCGGTTTTTTTGACTTGAGTTGACACTTTCGGCTTAGGGACGTAAATCGAAAATGAGGTTCGGAGAATCGTAGAGAATCCGGCAGTCTGGCCATGCCGGTAAACCAAATTTCCCTACTTTTTCCGTAATTTTTTAGGTATTTTTTTGGTTTTCCAGTATAAAAACACAGTTTATTTATAAAATGTCTTATCGTCTAGAAATCTATTTTTAATTTTTATGAACTTGTTAAAAAATGTAACAGGGAGTAAACAAAACGATTCATTAAAGATAATGCAAATGTTATCGCAGGTCTAAGTGGCACCATAATAATAAAAAAAAAAAAACTATTTAAACAATCGTTTGTAGGTTTTTCCCTTGGGGTTTTCAATGAGATAATGTTCATTTTGAGCCGAGATAATCTTTGCGCACAAGATTAATTGTAGGTATACACAGAAGCGACGGAGATTAACCTAACTAGTTCTAATGTAAACAACTAAACATGTTTGAGTCTGTCAAAGAGCAGCGTCATTTGCAAATTTTAACAGAAAATTGGCTTTTAGAAAAATATATTAGGCAAAAACAGAGGTTCCCAAACTTTTTCACAGTGCGCCCCCCTTTTAAACAAATTAAATCCTTTGCCCCCCCCCACCCCCAAGTTTTGAATGTTTTGGATGAAATTTGTGTTTTAAAATGTTGATTTTGAGGTTTTTGACAAAAGAAATTTCACTTAAAACGTTGATTTTGAGATTTTTTGACAAAAATATTTGCTCTTATAATCATGATATTAAGGTTTTTGAGAAAAAATTATCAATTTATAGTTGATTTTGAGGTTTTTTTGACGAAAATTAGGCATCATAAATGCTGATTTCGAGGTTTTTTGACGAAAATTTGCCTTTACAAATGTAAGTTGAATATGAGGTTTTTTGACGAAAATTAGGTGTCATATATGTTGATTTCGAGGTTTTTTGACGAAAATTAGGCTGAAAAATGTTGATTTTGAGGTTTTTGACGAAAATTTGGCTTTTTAAATGTTGATGTCGATTTTTTCTACGAAAATTAGGCTTTAAAAATGTTGATTTCTAGGTTTTTTGACCAAAATTAGGCTTTTAAATGTTGATTTTGAGGTTTTTGACAAAAGCAATTGCACTTAAAACGTTAATTTTGAGCTTTTTTGACAAAAATTGGTCTTACAACTATGAGTTGGAGGTTTTAGACGAAAAATTGTCAATTTACAGTTGATTTTGAGGTTTTTTTTTGACGAAAATTAGGCATTTATAAATGTTGATTTCGAGGTTTTTGAAGAAAATTTGACTTTATGAATGTTGATTTTGAGGTTTTTGGACGAAAATTAGGCATCTTAAATGTTGATTCTGAGGAGTTTTTTTGTTTTTTGACGAAAATTTAGCTTTTAAAATGTTGATTTTGAGGTTTTTGGACGAAAATTAGGCATCATAAATGTTGATTTCGAGGTTTTTTTTTTAACCAAAATTAAGCTTTTTAAATGTTGATTTTGAGGTTTTGACGAAAATTTGGCTTTTTAAATGTTGATTTCGAGGTTTTTGGACGAAAATTGAGCTTCATAAAGTTGATTTCGAGGTTTTTTGACCAAAATTAGTCTTTAAAAAAGTTGATTTTGAGATTTTTGGGGATATTCGCACACACAAAAATAATCTTGTGCTAGGTACAGCTTAAGCATAGGCACTTTTAGGTATTTAACCAGATTTCGTTTCTTTACTGCAATTAATTTGTATCCCTTTGTATCTTATTAATCCTTTTTGGATACTTTGGGCATTGTTAACTATGTACCATTCCTATATGATAAATAGGAACTTTTTTAGCTTGATTTTCACCTTATTTTTAGATTTTGTTCCTTTACGACAAAAAGGGCCCTTTTTAGCTTAATTATTGATCTTTTCTGGACACTGGGGGCCCTTTAAATATATAACATTCCTTTTTTTAAAAAAAATAGGGCCCTTTTAAATAGATAAAATTCCTTTAAAACAAATAGGGCCCTTTTTAGCATGGTTTTGTCAAAAAAACTGGCTATTTGTTTATATTACGAGGGCCCTATCTTTTTGCTTGATTTTTAATTTTTAGTCCTATTTGGACATGAGGGAATAAAAAGTACTTTCAGCACAAATATATGGTAGAGTACTAGGGCACTAATAGCAATTTTAAATTAAAATTCTTTTTATTCCACAGTTACTGCAGTATTTAGCATTCGGTAAATACTTCGAGCTACATTCATGACAAAATCTTGATTTTTGTTTTCTCAGTATCTCCTCACATCCCGATTTTTCAGAACTAAAAATACAATGAGAGATGACAATGAAATGATTTTTTAAAAATTGCGTACTTTGATTTTTCCAGTGGTGGAAGTTTGATTGGCTTAAAGCGAATCTTTTTAAACTCATCAGCCAGATTTGGAGTTGGGTTTACAAGTGGAAATTTGACATTTTTCGTCTTCTGACTTTCCGAGTCCGATTTTCGTACAAGAGTCTCATAATATTCAACTTTCTTCCTGTGAACAACAAAATATTCTTCGATAAACTCGTTTTTACTTTCAGTTTTTTTGATCTTTTTCCTTTTATTTTTTGTTTTGTCGAATGTTTCATGAGATCCGTCATTCTTATGCCATTCCGTCTGACTGGAAACGTCGCTGAACTTCCTTTCGATCAATTCTTGAGGCATCGGCATTTTATTAATTTCATTTATAAATTTAAGAAAATCATCGCGGAGTTCAGAGTTTCCTAAACACTGTTCGATTTCTGAACTTATCGGAGAAACGGAACTTATTTCATCGATGAAATTCAAAAAATCATTTTTTGAAAAATAATCTTCAGATATATCTTTGGGATCATCAAAACTTGGTTCTAAACATGAAATTTCTACGTTTTCAGTCTGAGTTTGTTGGTCCATGCGCGAAACATACGATGAAGTTGAAGCGTCTTTTAGTTCGATAAATTGGCAAGAAATGCAATCGCAGGTTAAAGACGAGGCGTACGTAGACGATTCGTTTTTTTCGATTTCTTTCTCAATTTTTCGTTTTCGATTAAAAAGGTTGACGAACCTCCAAATCTTGTCTTTCCACGTATCTTTCCCTTGAGAACTATCCATTTTTGGCTTCTCCTTTTTTTTCGAGGTATTTCGTGTCCATTCGCTCACATAGCCCGATTCATGGTTATTTTCACATTTAAGAATCAAAGACGAGACCAAAATATCCTTTATATCGTTACAAACGCACTTTTTCATTTTTTTCTCCATTCTATTTTGTTAAACAAAAACTAAATAAACCTCTAAAACCAATCACACAATGACAAATTGGGGGGGGGGATCGCTTGAGCCAATAAGGGGGCCTTAGGGAGGAAGCCAGAAACTAGCCAATAGGAGGCCTGAAAATTTTCAGCCAATAAGAGGCAGAGTTGCGCTTACTTTGGCTTTTCGTTGAACCCCATGGTTCTATTACTATCACTCCGAGTTCTAAAAAAAAAATTAAAATGGAAATTTTACAATTTTCGATTCTTACTTTCTCGTCAAATTATTGCTATCTAAAGTTAACATTTTTTACTAATAACTTTTATAGAAATTTAAAAATTTTAGAAAGCCCTATGTAAAAAAATAAAATAAATAAAAAATAGACCTACTTATTTAAAAAAAAAATTTAACACAGGTGAATAAGAATAAGAAGATTTTATTGGGTTTTAAGTTTTTTAATGAAAAGAAGCATCTAGAATAGGCATAGAGATTTTCAATCCTTTAATAAGTTAAGTGTACTGACAAAAAGGCACTAAAATAATAGAAATTTAGGAAGGTAATAAAAGTTGTAATAATTAAGTACATCAGAAAATGGAAGTTTTCAGTTCCTGACTTTTTGGACAAAACGTTTTGCCCGATGCCCCAATATCACTCTGTGCGTCTTAAATTTCATGCCAATTTTATTAATTTACAAATTTTAAGGGATCTTCTGAGTTTCTATTTCGTTTTACAATTTTTTTGGGCTGCTTTTATGGTAACTGATATATTTTAAACTGATATTTAGTTTATAATTAAATAACAATGGTTTTTAAATAAATATAAATATTTTTCTTAAATAAATTAACTGTCACGTAATGTTGGCCTGTTTTCCTTAGCGCATTTGACGACCGATTGTATAAGTTTGACAAATCCGGTGTCTTTGGGCTTTTCAAGGCCACGCAGCAAACGATTTTTCATGACTGCGATGAACTCCCGGTTGCTTAGCTGATCGTCAACTAAAAATATAAATTAAGAGAGAATTTTAAAAAACATGGTGGACAAGACAGTGTGGGTAGGTAATAAGGAGCGGCAGAATCTTTTCAGATTACACGGGTATATAAATGGTCATAATGCATAAATAGAATACAGAACATATTAAATTGCTTTGACTTACGATTTTCATCAAATATGGTGAACACGACTGCGATGACATGATCGCTTAGGTCGACATGTGCGACTGTTTTGGCCACATGCTTTAAAGTCGCTAAAAAATAAAAATATAAAAAGAGACTTAAAAATAATTTGATACCTCTGTCAATGGAAGCACCAGCGATATGGTAAAAAGTAAGAGCGGTATCAACATCGTTAATATTGTTGAGGAAGTGAAAAAATTTTAAGTAATCATCTTTGCTTACTCCTTGACTATTATCTTTGAACCTTAAATTCAAGATTAATAATTGTTTATGTTTTCAAATTCTTCTTACAATTTCTTAACTCTTTTAATCATTTTCGATTTCTTTTTGGGCGGATATCCAGCGTAGGCGAGCAGGAGTTCTGTGAAATCGGCCTCGGAAATATTTCCGTTATCGTCTGGATTTTTACGAGTGAATTCAAGGCTTAGAATTTCAGTTTGAAGCTGATTTTGAAACTCAAGAAATTTCTCGATGGTCAACTTCTGGTCGAGTTTAGGTCCAAAAAAATACGTCGTCAGGGCCGAATTTACACCCTGAAATTTATAAAATGAACAAACAATCAAAAAAAAGAAAAAAATTACTTTAAATGTGTTTCCAGTATTTGCATGATCACGATGGCGACTCCCGATGCTTGTTTGCTGTCGAATTAAAGTCGCCACTTTTTCAAATTCCTCGCAGTCGACATCGCCGTCTCCATTTAAATCAAACATTCGGAAAGCGATTTCAAAATGTCTTCTTGAAGCTAGAAAACCTATGTATCAAAAGAAAAACAAAATATGAAAAAACTTACTCGATAATACAGTAAGAAGGAATATATAGTCAGAAAACGTTATCAACCCAGAACTCCCTAGCTTATAAAAAATGCTATCTTCGTCCAAAGCCAATTCTAATTTCATGTGAACATTCTGAAAATTAAAACAATTCAAAAATTAAATTAAATTATTAAAATTTGTGTCTACAACATGCTTTTTCCAAAATAGCTCCATGCAATACAGGGTGTACCTCTGACCTCTACCACACTATCAAAACCTTTGGCACACCCTGGATTTCACTAGCGGTATTAACATATTTTTCTTCAATATTTTTAAAATTAACAAAAAAAAAAATTTTTTTTTCTGTAAGAACTAATTTTTTCAAATTTAAATATCTAAAAAAAATTCAATTAAATAAAATGATTAAAAATTTAAACTAAATACAATTTTATAGCTACAGTGATACGTGCAGGACTAAGGCGTGCATACAGAAAAGTGAAGACTTTAAAATATTCAATTATTCAAAAGTAAAAGAGAAGAAAAAAAGTGAAATAGTTAAAACATGACTTGTTCATTTTATTATTATTTTTAAACAAAAGACGACAGTACCTCGGCATGATTCTGTAACAAGAGATAAGAAATTGCACCATAAGAACGAAGAAAAGTTTAAAATAGAAGGAAAGGGAGAAAAAAAAAGTGATTTTGACAATTTTTAGAGTGAGGTATTCACACATCACATATAATACAACATTAAGGGTTCCATATAAAACAATGGTGGGTGAAACAAAAATTAAAATTTATAAATACCTTGGGGTCATATCGTTTATACTGGTCTAATCCCAAACCTGAAAAAAATTTGATTAATTTGATATTTGGGTAAATAGTAGGAAGTACAAAAGCAGAGGTTGAATAAGATGCAGTTTTCACAGACTGAGTGCAAAATTTGTCCAATCCACCACCGTTAGTGTTACATGTACATTAATTTGTTATTTCCCAGGAAAGTAGACAGAATGGGGTCCGCCAGCTTTCAAAACCTGTAAGATAACCACTCCAAATATAAATTTCAAAACCTCAAAGTAAAGGTCTGTTCTAATCTAGTAGTTATGGAGGATGAACCCCCAATATTGGAACTTTTTCAAGAAGTGGGTTCTCTGCTGAACTCTCCACTAATACTAAATATCTCTTCCCACATAAGCGCACCAACCCCACATTCCACCACCTCCCATCACTTTCCTGCCCACCCCTCCCCTTCCCGAAACATTGCACCACCTCTCCCCACCCTCCCATCTCTTCCCCTCTTATCAGTGGTTATCAACTAGTAGGCTCTGAAGTTTGAAAGACCCCAGACAGGAAGGAGTAAAAAAAAGAAAGAAAATCATGCAATTGACAAATAAAAGCAACACAAAAGCAGAAATGTTATTTTGTTAAATAATGTTAGGTGCAAAAATGAAAGACATGAATCGATAACAAAAAACGAGACGACGAAAAATAAAAAAACAGGAAAAAAGTATAAAAATTATTTAAACAGAAGACATTTTACAAGTACAAAATATAGGGCAGTATTCAGAAACATTATTTGAGTATGAGTAGAGACTTGACTCAGAGTGGACATTTTCTGATCTTCCTGTGGACAAATCAATATAAAATTTTAAGGGTTTTGCCATATTCTGTCGGTCCACAGGAAACTGAGAAAAAGCTATTTCCTTTAAGAGTCGAGTCTCCACTCATACTTGAGTTTTGCTTTAAACATTTGGCCTAAACTAAGGGAGCTTTCAGATTTACCGTCGGGTTGTTTTAATCCGGGCGTCATCGACCTTAAAAAGTCATCGGGAGTCATGAAAACTTCGTGAGTCTCGCTCGATCCGTGCATATGAGATACTTGAAGAGTGGCAAAGTATCGAAAGACTTTATCGGGAGTCGAGAAGTGTCTTATTCGATTCTCGTATTCAATTATCTATCAAACGGGCGGATTAAATGAATGGAAGTTAGTAGATCATGCGAATTCCCAAAAACCGTTTCCGATCTTTTGCTCTTTCAAATCCGTCATCTACTTTACCGTCTGGCTGTTTTACGCCGGGAGTTATAGACCTTAGCAAGTCGTAAGGCGTCATATAAATTTCGGTACCCTCAGGTGTTGTTATTTTGACAGTAGCAAAATATCGGAAAATCTTGTCAGGAGTTGAGAACGTCCTCATTCTATTTTCGTACTCAATTATCTAAATTTTTTGTTTTGTTTTTTACAGACAAATAAATAATAAATAAATAAAAACTATAAGTACCTTCCTATCTCTAAATCCAACTTTGTCCTTAGACTTTTTCTTCTTTTTCGCACCTTCTTCTTCGCTTTGGTTAACTATTTCTTTTGGTGTCGTATGTTGAATTTCGGCAGCTTTTACGTCAGGAAAAACGAATTTTTTTATCCTTTAATTTTGAAATTACTAATTTTATTGAATTAAAATATGAAAAGAAACCTTTTCCAATCGATGAAAGTCCCAATAAGTACAGAAGTGACGAATAAATAATAATATTTGGTAGTCGAAGACTGAGGTGTTTGCCCATGACTTATATTCTTGTAGTATCTTCGCTGAGATTCATTCTGCGATTTCGTTGACTCTAAAAGCTGAAAAAATTGGTTTCATGAAACTTTATGGTCATGACTGCTATGCCTGGTTGATGACCGCCTAAGGGGTAAATCCAGCATTAGTCAACCAGAAAAGAGCCTAATAGACCAGATTCAGAACCTATATCACAAAAAAGACCCTTTTAAGCCAGATTTTGAACCTTGTTTTACCAGAAAAGACCCTTTAAGGCCAAATTTAGAACGTTTATCACAAAATAAGACCCTTTGCAACCAGATATTGAACCTTATTCTACCAGCCACCAATCTGTTGTCAGCCCTAAAACTGTGATGACTCTTTAAACCAAGTCAAAACGCGATGAGCTTTGGCTTAAAAATATTTTGCAATCAGTTTCAATCTCCAAAAATAATAGTAGAACAAAAAAATTAGGACGGATCCTTGAAATAAAAGGCCTTCAATACGAAAGTGATTCAATTTTGATGACTTACAGCCCCAGTCGATTTCAGTGCTGTCGAATGGTAACTTCGGGTAAAACTCTGGCTTTTCACCCTCAAAAGGGCCCATCGAAGATCTCTCATCATCTCGTCCAAGTTTTGTTATTCCGTATGTCCAAGTTCGTGCCAAGGTCCTTCCTGTTTATACCATCAGAATGAATTAAATTAAAACAACTTTTATTACTCAGTCCAGCTGAAAAAGTAAAAACAAGATGGTATCAGTGTTGCCAATCTAAAAACTAAAAAAACGCAAAGCCCAATTTTTTTAATTAATTAAACCCTACTTATTACTACATTCCATTCGAAATGGTAAACTGTGGTAAAAGCAACGCGACTATTTCTATTTCAAGCGTGACGTAAACAATTAATTAAATTGATCTTTAAAAAAAGTTCTTACCAAAATATATTTTTCAGTGTGACCAACATTAAAACGAAAAATCCCCCAAATTTCTCTTCCACCCCCCCACCAATAAAAGTGTTTTCTGTTTTCAAGACCACAACAAAAGCTGATTAATGATTATCAAAACGTAGGCTCTCGATTAGGATTTCATCTGCATTTTTTTATACGAATCGCGTTTTATTAATTTTAATATATTTATCAAAATAATCTTATCATTAATTTGTATTTATCTCATAGTTTATCATAGGTATTCATGAATTCGTAGATAGGGGCGTTTTTATAAAAATAGTATTTTTAAACTCGGGTATTTATAGAGGGTAAGAAATGACTGAAATCGTCCCCATCCACCATAATCGGGAAAATGACGATTCCGGCTCTCATGTAAGTATAAATGTTGAAATTTCAGGGTTGCCAGTCACTATATTCAATTCATTTCCACTCTCTATTTCTTTGACGAGCATTACATTTTAACTTTTTTTTTATGAGAAATAATAATTCCGTTTAAGAAGATTCAGGAGCGGTCCAATGTGGTATCTATTGCAAGCGCAATGTACAGAGATTGAGATGACCACCTATCCTGCATTCCATATTTCCCATACCATCACTAATTACCCAAGCTACACTACGACCTTTCATGCCACGCTAAGTGGTCACACTGCCCATCATGTGTCGCCAGGTGCCCATCATGCATCACTAATTTGGCACAATACTTATTGTGTGGCGCTAAGTGGTTACCTGGCCATCGTGAGTCATCGCTAAGTGGGTGTGCAAGTAATCATGCATCACTAATTATGTTCCTCTTTATGCGTCGCTAAGTGGCAACCTTAAACCCCTTGCCTAAGTGGCAACACATGCCCCATTGTCAGTTGCTATATGGTTATCTACCCATCATGCAGCACTATTTCACTTATTGGTTACTGGCCCATCATTAATCGCCAAGTGGGAATCTACCCAATTATCTACATACGCTAAGTGGTCACCTTTCTAGCCGCGTTAAGTGGGCATCTAAGCACCTTCTAACTATGCTAAATGGGCCATCAACACCTTCTAGTGTGCTAAGTGGGCACCCAATAAGCGTCTAACTACGCTAAGTGGGTGCTTAACAACCTAGCTAAGCTAAGTGGGCACCTGGCCATTTTCTAGCTACGCTAAGTGGGTACCTGGCCACCTTCTAGCTTCTCTAAGTGGTAACTCAATCAGCTTCTAACTACTTTAAGTGGATACCTCACCATCTTCTAGCTTCGCCTACCTAACCATCTTTTTATTATTGTATTTATTTATTTATTTTTTATAAAATTTATTTTCATCAGAAGAAATTTAACAATTTAGGTACAAAATTTTTACATAAAACTTCCAGATGACCCACAAGGAAAACTTCCCCGTGTATGGGCTGTTCGCTTCTTAAAATTTTAGTGGTTACAAGAAGCGAACAGCCATCTAGCTACATTTAGTGGTACCTAATCATCTAGTTACGTGAAGGGGTACCCAAATTTGTTCCCTGAACAATACCCTGAACTTTACTACAAAATATATAGTGTAGTTAATTTTTTTTCTTTTATTCTTGTCGTCAATAAATTTCAAAATACGTCTTCTAATTGTTAATGACTGATGAGTCAAATTCTAATACTTTTGACAATTTGAATCACTGACAATGGTGTGAAATTTTTAATGACTGCTTATGTTTTTATTTAGATAATGATGTGCTCGATGGGAAGTCAAAATTCGTTTTTGAGCAGTTCGAGTCAAAGTTTGGAAATCTTCTGCAGGATCTGTCACGGTGAAGGGGATGCCGAGTCTGGATTGATAACGCCATGTTACTGCTCGGGGTCCCTTCGATATGTCCATCAGTCATGCATCGAACGCTGGATACGCTCAGCGAACATCAAATGCTGCGAACTTTGCCGATTCCAGTTCATCATGCAAGCGGAAATGAAGCCGTTCAAAGAATGGGAACCTCTTCAGATGTCGAGGTCCGAACGTCGTAAAATGCTCTGCGCCTTCACTTTCTATGGCGTCGCCGTCATGTGCCTCATCTGGTCCATTTACCTCCTCATCAACCGTACCGCGGAAGAGATCTACTACGGCGTCGTCGAATGGCAATTCTGGACTCGGCTCATCGTCGATTTCATCGGATTCACCGGATCGGTCATCTTCCTCTATCTCCAATGCAAACCTTACATGGCTGTTTGCAAAAAATGGAAAGCATTTAACCGGTAATAATCAAAATTATTCCATTCCTCTAACTTATATATTTCCAGCGTCATTTTGGTACAAAATGCACCCGAAAAACTCGTCCAACCTGGCGCATCATCAATTGAAGTCGTCTAATATTAAAAAGCTTTAAACTACTCGAAGATGCTGATCGTTTGACTTAAAATGTGGCTGTGAACCGACAAAAAAATTTATTCTGTGATATCGCATCGTTTGTCCTTGAATCAAAAATCGTCCCATCATGACTGATTTTTAAAATAACGAATCAAGGGTCGAATCAATTGTTTTATGCTTTTCCACACCTTTTTTATTTCTTGGAATATTCTAAAGTCATTATTTTAATATGCACCCTCTCAAAATTAGATTTTTTTTTATTTAGAAAACGCGATTATACTATGCTTTATATAATAAGGTTGTACATAAAATGTAATAATCAAAAAAGTTTTTATTTACAAAATAAATATATTTAATTTTAGTCGCTTATAAGACCTAAGTAATCGTCCATTAAAGTCCCGATGGCAAACTAAAAAAAAAAAATATAATAATAATAAAAAGAAGGTAAAACTAAATAAAAAAAATAGAAATTTAAACTTACAATTCCAGATGCGTCTACTCGTGTCCCTACAATTTTAAGTCTGATGACATTTTCTACTGCTATCGTAATTTCCTAAAATGAAAATAAGCAACAATTATTAAAAAAAAAAAAAACAAAAAAAAAACTTACTTCATCTTTAGATTTGTAACAAGCTGGAGTTTCATTTGGATAGTATTCCATATCCGCAGGAATTGACTAAAAAATAGGTTAAATCGATGTAAATTAAGAAAATACTTACATGATGGGAAATAAAACAAGAAAGAGGTCCGATTTCGGCAAAAATTCCAACCTGAAAAATTTCTTTTATTTAAGGTTTAATAAATAAAGGACGTACTTTGTTGACTTGGGTAACTAAAGCATCGACGACTTCGCCTTTGAATGGTCTGAAGACGATCGCTTTGTATTTAACTGGATAGACGACGAAGCCTTGCCCTGGCTGGATTAAACCGGCGCCAATATTGTCGATGTTTGTCACGGCGATGACAAAACCATACCTGAAAAACATTGAACATGATAATAGATTTCCTTCAACCTGAAAACGTAAGGAAATTTGAATAATATACCACAAAATGGGGCTGGATTACCCTGTGGGTCAGTTTTTTCCAAGGAAAGAAAACAGCAGGCCAAAAATAGTAGAGAAGTGACTTTCTCACCCATAAATCGAGTTTTAATATCAAATTGGGCTAGTTCAAACTGAACCCAATAGCTTAAACTGGAAACCTAGCCGTCCAAACCAGAATAAAATTGGTGGGTCCAAACCAATGGAGTCTAAACAACGTAAAAATGGGGTCCAAACCAGAATTAAATACAGACCAAGCTAATAGAGGTCCAAACCAGCATAACGGGTATAACCAAGGGATCCAAACCCATAAAATTTTATAAGAAAAAATCCACCCCCTTTGCTTCATTCCAGCCCCACACTATCCATCCTTGACACCAAGGAAAGCTCTGAAAATCCGAAATAGGTTTCTAAGCCGTAAACAATCAATCTTACTTTCCGGTACAAGTCCCTTCGACTTCCTTGTACAATTTTTGTTTAACGAAATCGTAGAGATGAGGTCCAAAGTATCTCGGATGCAAGAGAATATCGTGCTCCAACGATATCTGGTCAAAATATCAATACGTGTTAATTAAATTAATAATCTTTGTACAGAAAACTTACGTGGTAAAACATATTTCTAAAATTTTAACCGGTTTCTACTTTCTAATGTTAGTAAACACTCGCTTCTGATTCTCGAGACCGAACAAGTTAGCCAACGTAAAAAATTGAAAAGTCCCTCAACTTTATAAGAAATTTTTAGTCCTTTTTCCCCTACTAAATTAGTTTATCATGACATGTATAGTTAGTAGGTAGCTAGTCGCTATTATAAATTACTACTGTATTACATAAAAGTAGTTTTTGGCTAGAAAATTAGCAATCTTGTTCTTCATGCTTTTATCACTAAAAGGTTACAACAAGGTTATCTTGTGGTGTGCAAAAAATTTTATTTTAGCAAGTTTTTAGCGGATTTTTTTAAAAAATTTTAATGATGAAATTAAAATTTTTAGAACTATTCAGTGGAATTGGTGGAATGCATTTGGCTTTAAAAGGTACCTACATTTCGTCCAGCATTAAAAATGGGGTATGCTGGGTGCCACTCCATGGGGTGTGCTAGATGATGCTAGGTCTAGGTATCATGTCATCAGGTACCTTTTGCTGGGTACCATGGGCTATGGAGATTATTATTCGCTGTTTTTTTTTTTTTTTTTTTTTTTTTTTTTTTTTTTTTTTTTTTTTTTTTTCCCGCATCTAGTTGAACTGTCGCTTTCTCAGTTGAAATTCGTTCTAATCATTATTTATTTGACAGATGCTGATGTAGATTTTGAAGTTCCTCTTGCAATTGACATAAATGAAATCGCAAATCAAGTCTATCGTCACAATTTCCCTCAAACGAGGCTTTTACAAAAAAACGTACAGTTTTTAACGAAAAATTTTGTTGACAAAATAGCTCCTGATGGTATTCTGATGAGCCCACCATGTCAGCCTTTCACTAGGTATGTTAAAAAAAAAAAAAAAAAAAAAATAACATTGAAATTATAATTTTTTAGGCTCGGAAATAAAAAGGATTTGGAAGATAAACGTTGCCAAGCGTTGTCGCATCTTATAAAATTGATACCGGAGCTTGATAGAACCTTAAAATTCATTCTTCTTGAAAATGTGAAAGGTTTTGAAGTTTCAGAGGCGAGAAATGAATTCGTAGACTGCCTTCATCGTTCTGATTTCGACTTTCGAGAATTCCTTCTCACTCCCCTCGACTTTTCAGTCCCCAATTGTCGCCTTCGATATTATCTCTTAGCCAAAAGAAAACCATTCAAGTTCAATTTTGATGAAACCTTGGTAAGAATTTAGGCTGTAAAAATATCAAATTTTTTTTAGCTTCATTGCATTCCAGATAGATCAAAAGAAGAAACCAAAATGATCAAAGAATTTTTGAAAATTGAAGATGACCACGAAAGCTATCAAGATTTCACTTTAACAGTTGAAGAGTTAAAAAAACGACTTTGGGTTTTAGACATCGTAAACAAAAACTCGACGAAATCATGTTGCTTCACGAAATCATACGGTCGCTATGCAGAAGGAACCGGATCCGTCTATTCACCTTTATCATCCCAAGAAATAGAATCCTTACTTCCAAAACTCAAAAACAGCGAAGATTTTGAAAAATTCAAAACTTTAAAATTGCGTTATTTGACCCCCGAAGAAGTCAAAAGTCTAATGTGTTTCCCAGAAACTTTCTCATTCCCCGACAACCTAACCAGACGACAGATTTATAAACTCTTTGGGAACAGCATCAACGTTAAAGTTGTATCAGAACTTATTAAAATATTGATTCACTAGAAACCTCCATTATTGATCAAACAATGACAAAACCGATTGTAACTTATCTTTGGAGTAAAAGAAATTCGATTAAAATCGCCTGGAATAAAATAAATGACGATTGCTCTTATATTGTACAAATCGAAGATCAAGTTTACGACTGGATTACTAAATATTGGTAATTTTAAATGTTTTATTGTGATTGTAAATATTTTTGTTATAAAGGGGGTTAGATACGTCTGTTGAAATAAAAGGACTTGGCCCTGAAGAGATTTATAACATAAGAGTCGGTTTTGTAGCCAAAATTAAAGACTTTTGGAGCGACGACGTTGTTTGGAGTGACATTTTCGTTTCGGCAACTAAATGTACTTTTGAATTTTGCTTGGTTATTTTATTGTGTTACCCGCGAAATTTGAAGGAAATGGGTCATGGTGACTCGTGGTCTGTTATTGGACCTTTTGTTGGTGGTGCTCTGTTGGGTATCATTCCATGTACTTATCCCATGCTGGGTAAAGGTCTATGGAATATGGTGGGTGAAAGTCCAAGGGGTATGCTGGGTGAAGGTCCATCCTGTATGTTGTGTCCCAGGAGGATCTCCCCATGCTGTATCCTGGGTACTCACACAAAATGCGGCCTTAGACAAAATATGCATCAATTTATGTTTTTAATAATTTTAGTTGATTCGCCTTGGAGTTTTTATCTTTTCCAAGATGTCGAGCGAAATTCCGTTGAAAATATAGTCAACTTCATCCAAGAGCGGTTTTTACAAATTTTCATTTTAGAATTTCAAAGTTTATCGATTTTTAAAGAAACTGGGAGTTGGATGTGTTAAATCGGCAAGGAGAGACTGCATTAATGAAGGCGACCCGGCTTAAAAATGAAGCAGCAGTAAAACTTCTTATAAATGGCGGTGCTGATGTAAATGAACAACCTTGGCCGTCACTTCGATCGCCTCTTATGGTAGCGTCCTATCATGGAAATTTGGTCGCTGCACAACTTCTTTGCATCAAAGGAGCCTCCTGGGAACTCAAAGATGTGTATGTTGATTTGTCAAATCCAAAGAAACCTCCAACCTTTCTTTTTTTCCCAGGAACGGCATGACTGCGATTCACTATGCAGTTGAAAACTCACAACTCAATCTCGTCAAATTTGCCATTGAAAACAATGTTTTTATCGACACAAAAGACAACTTTGGCTGGACACCTTTAATGCGAGGAAGTAAGGAAAAATAAAAAAAAAATTTTAATAATTAATTTTGTTTAGTTATAATGAAATCAGATTTTGAAATGCTATTATATTTGATTGAAAATGGTGCGAATATCAAAGCCGAAGATAAATGGAAAAGGGACTGTGTCACCATGGCAAAAATGGTCACTCTTGATCGCATCGACGAATTATTCGATGTTGTGGAAGAGGACAATGAGGAGACAAAAGACGCAGAAAAAAGTGACGAAGAATCTGACATGGATATGCTTGCAGAACATTCCGAAGTTATTCGTTGGATTTTAGAAGAAGGCGAAAAACTTGAAGTTAAAGAAACTGAAATTGATGAGTGAAGGTTAACAAAGCAACCTGCTTACAAAGAACTGCATAGTAGTTCTGTCAATCTAACCTTGGGGACAGAAAAAAAATACGGTATTTTGTTTCTCTGTGGGAATATGTAGGGGTGGTCCCCTGTTTAACAAAACAAAAAAGTCCTGAACTAAAGGACAATTTGGCCTCAGGAGTGGTTTAAATGCGAATTTTTTTTGGTTTTTCGCTAATATCTCAAAAACCGTAGAACGTAGGCGAAAAAATTTTAAGCACAGAATTAAAGCTTATTAAATTTTCCACAATTATGAACTTAACAGATTTTTGTTGGACCAAAACTCTGAGCTTGGAGGAACAAAAAACGCGATTTTCAATTTTGACCTCTGAAGGAGGGAAAACTTCATCTAATCAAAACGTTTATTTCTTTGATTTTGGAAAATGGTGGAGTGTTTAAACTTGAAGGATTTTTTTTTTTTTGTACGTTTATTTTGTACAAGTTGTAGAGAATTAAATTACTTTTTTTTCATTTATTTGCCCTTCTTGGGCGTAGATTGAGTGGACTAATAAATAAAAAATTGAATCTTCTTACAAATTTATTTAAAAAAAAAAAAATTTTTTTTTCTCACTTTTGCTCATGAACAATGCAATGTCTGACAAGGCTACTTTTAACTGAAAACGTCTTATCACAGATTTCACAGGCAAAAAGCTTTTCGCCTAAATGTGTTTTTCTATGTACACTTAAATGGTCTGCACGCATAAACTTCTTAGAGCAGATTTCGCATCCGTAAGTCTTCTCCTTAGTATGAACTTTGAAGTGTCGCTTCAGTTCACTCGATGATATAAACTTTTTTTCACAGATTTCACACTCAAACGGCTTTTCCCCCGTATGTATTTTAACGTGATTACTCAAATGAATGAATTGAGTAAAATTTTTGTCACAGAATTAGCACACGAATGTGTTCTCCCCTGTGTGGATTTTCATGTGGTTGTTCAACTGAACTGATTGAGTGAAATTTTTAAGGCAGATTTGGCAACCATAAGGTTTCTCTCCTGTGTGAATTCGAGTATGCCTTTTCAAAATATCAGGCCTCGTAAAATCCTTATCGCAGAATTCGCACCTATATGGCTTTTCGCCAGTATGAATCTTTATGTGGTTGTTTAAATGTTCGGCACGGATGAATCTCTTGTTGCACACTTCACAGCTATATCGCTTAAGTTCAGAATGTTCACAATCATGCATTTGAACATGTTTATTGAAATGGTCGACTCTTTTTACCTGCTTATCGCAAACTTCACATGCATAAGGTTTCCTTTCCTTATGGATTTTGCTATGTTTCTTTAGATGATCCGCTCTTGTGAACTTCATTCCACAAATTTCGCAAACAAACGGCTTCTCGCCAGTATGGGTTCTCAAATGTTTACTTAAATTGTGCGCTACGGTGAAATTTTTGTGACATAGTTTGCAACTATATGGCTTCTCTCCTGTATGAATTTTGACATGGTTGTTCAAATGATCTGCACGGGCGAATTTTTTAATGCTGACTTCGCAGCTGAATGGCTTTTCATCTCGACTTGATAGTAAATCGAATGGTTCTTTCTTTTCATCCATTTCGTCTTCAAGTTTTATACTTAATGGAGATACAACTTCCATGATCATTGAGATGCAGAAATTAATTCAAACAACAGTTCAAAAGAAACTCAAACTGATACACAGAGTAAATAATATATATCCTACTGACAAGAATGTTTGACAGATACGATCATGACAAGATCATGAGAAAGTATACTTAGTGATAACTGATAAGCACAGATTCTGATAATTGAGATTTCAGGTTTTAACCAGTGACCAGGGGTGAAGGAGTCAATGGAAAGGAAAAGTTTCCCGTTTTAGTTCAAAAGTTAGAAGCCAAAGCGCTAGTGTCGTCATTCATAAAGAAAAGAAGTCATACATCGATAACTATTATACATCGATGAAGTCATAGCACACAAGAGAGACAGACCATCGTTGGTACCTAGGTAACTTATATTATATATACATCGATGAGACAGACAGTCTATCTCTCTTCTGTGGTCATGGAAGGAATAGGTAGGGGATTTCCGGGGGGAGTCGACACCAGCACCCTATGTTCTAAAATCTGAACTATAGGCGACCTTTTTTTACCTAGGGAGACCGCCATCTGTATTATATATATAGATAATCTGTGGTTGTGACAGTGCAGGTTATTTTACTGTTACATTTTCTAGTTTCTTATCACTTGTCAACGTTTTGTCTTTACCTATATTTTATTTCTTTATATCTTTAGCAGTTTAGCCTTTATATTTATTCGTTTTAGAATGTCAGGAACATATTATTTTGTGATTGTTGGTCATAAAGATAATCCAATTTTTGAGCTGGAATACCAACCAGTTTCTAAGGAGATGAAGGTGAGGATTTTGCTCAAAAATTGATGAAAACTAGAATTTTTAGCGCAAATCCAGGAACATTGAGACAAACTGGCGCAAGTGCTATGGGCACACAACTCCAGTGGCAGAAATTTGACTAATTTCATGTTTTTAGAAAGAAGACACTCGCCATTTGAACCAGTTTATCGCCCATGCTGGATTAGACCTTGTCGACGAGCACATGTGGAAGACGAACAATCTCTTTTTAAAAATCGTCGATAAATTCAACGAATGGCATGTCTCAGCTTTCGTAACTGCGAGCCGAATGAGGTTCGTCATGGTTCATGATTACAACAAAAATGAGGATGGAATCAAAAATTTTTTCAACGAAATCTACGAATTATTCATCAAGGTAACGAAAAAATAATGAAAAATTTGCTGGTTAATTTGTTTATTTTTCAGTATTCTCTGAATCCTTTTTATAAAATGAACACGCCGATCAGGAGTCCGAACTTTGAGAAAAAAGCTCATGCTTATGCAAAGAAATATTTGACGTAATATAACTATTTTTGGGCGAGCCATGTTTTTATTTCGTCTAGACCTTCTCCGCTATAAGCGCTTGCTTGTACGATCGTTATCTTTTGTGGTACTTCGGAACTGAGACGCTTCATCTGTAGCATGAGTAGCGCTTCGTTTCTCATTTGCCGGTACGAGGCGTCCATTTTAGACAAGACTAATAAAACCTGAAAACGTTCGATATTTGAGTACTTAAGCAAGAACAAGAGTGCTTGTTTTGAGATAAAATTGAATCAAGCCCAATTTTAGATTTCCAAATTAAGATTTCTTTTTAAAATGGCTAGTTAAGTAGTCCAGTTTGGGGCGTACATACTAATGTAGTCCAGATTTTGACAAAAAAAAATTTTTAAATAATTGTGCGAGGTAGTCCGATTTACTTTAAATTGTCCAATCTGACAACATTGGACTGAATGATATAGTCCAAATTTATAAAATCTGTCCTAAAATTTTATTAGTAAAAATTTATCCAATCTTTCCTAAAAGTAGTCCAAATTTATCCAATATGTCCTAAAAGTAGTCCAAATTTATTAAATATATCCTTAAAGTACTCCAAATTTATCCAATATGTCCTACAAGTAGTCCAAATTTATCCTAAAAGTAGTCCAAATGATCCAATATGTCCTAAAAGTAGTCCAAATTTATCCAATATGCCTTAAAAGTAGTCCAAATTTATCCAATATGCCCTAAAAGTAGTCCAAATTTAGCCAATATGTCCTAAATGTAGCCCAAATTTAGCCAATATGTCCTAAATGTAGTCCAAATTTAGCCAATATGTCCTAAATGTAGTCCAAATTTAGCCAATATGTCCTTAAGCAGTCCAAATTTATCCAATGTGTCCTAAAAGTAGTCCAAATTTGTCCTAAAAGTATTTATCCAAAGATATTTATCCAATATATATCCCAAAAGTATTCCAAATTTATCCAATATAATATCCTAAAGAAAGTTAATAGTCCAAATTTATCCAATATGTCCTAAAATCAGTCCAAATTTATCCAATATGTCCTAAAATTAGTCCAAATTTATCCGTCCAAAGTTGTGCACTAAAAGTAGTCCGAATTTCAATAAAACGAAACGTTGAAAGCAGCCCAATCTGGCATTTAAACAGAACAAGTTCAGTTTTAAAACACTCTAAGGTACGATATTTGATACCTTGGCATTGTGAAGGCATGATTCAGCTAAAATTGAATACAAGAGAACGCCCGCTGCCGATATTTGACATAAATTACTCGCATCGACGACAAACATGATTTTTTTGACGCGGTCGTAATAGTGCGACCATAATGGAGCGACGCTTCCTCCAACTTCGCATATCGTCGACTTCATTTGAGGCGAAACTTGAATCGATTTCAAAATCGTACCTACAGTCGGGCACGAACTCGTCGTAGAATCGACTGACGTTGAAGATTGAAGACATTTTAAAAGTAAAGTCTTCCCAGAACCCGGAGGTCCCAAACAAAGGCAGTCTGGACTGTAAAATCACGTAAAATATTGCTATTCAAAAGATTGTTCTACCAGAACGGTTTCGATTCAGGATCTTCAAATTCATCCATAACAAAAACTAGGAAGCAGGTTGCTATAGCAACTAAACTAAACAACTTATTACAAACTTTTTATTTTTCTTTAATTTTACAATCAACAAATATAAAACTTTTATTTTCAGAATCCCACTCCAATCTGAAAGAAAAAAAAATCATTAAAATCAAGTTCAAAATGAAAATAAATAAAATAAGTTATTATGTATAAAAAATCAGTTTAAAAATTGTCTTCTTGGATATTCAGATCCGTCTTGAAATACTTAAGTCATCATTTATGATCTCCAAAGAAAAAAAAAAAGAAAAAAAAAAGAAAGTTAGTAAATTGCTTACTTCATTGATTTTGAGCTTTCAGTCAGTCTTATCTTTAAACTAAAAAAAAATTAATTATTGAAAGTTAAGAAAAAAAATTAATTATTTCAAAAATAATCAATAAAACTTCAGTTTAAAAATGGTCATCTTCAATTTCAGACCCGTCTTGAAAATAAAAAATATCATCAAAATAAATTGTAAAATAAAGTACATACTTCATAATAAATCAAAAATAAAATCTAATTTATAAATCAAAAATATATAACTCACCAATAAAATGATGGAGAAATTGCAATCAAATCCGTTATTGCGAATCGCAAAAATCACGCTAAAAATAAAAACTAAAATAAATTATTTTAAATAAATAATAATTAATAATAATCAAATTGTTAAAAAATCAGTTTAAAAATTGTCTTCTTGGATTTTCAGACCCGTCTTGAAAATATCATCATAGGAAAGAACCAAGTAACCATTGAAAATAATTGAAACTTACATTTCTTATCCTCCAGTCCTAATTATCGTCATCTTTGATCCTGGAATTAAAAAAAAAAAAGATTAAGTAGTTTTTTTTATTATTTACCAAATTTAAGAAACTTATCAAATAGCAGTCAGTAATTAACAAAATTTAATCATTTTTATTTCATCCGAAAGATGGTGAAAGTGTTATTCATCATAAAATAAAACGCCTGATAAACAGGGCAATGTTTTTAAACATAGGAAAAGCAAGGAAATAATTCAATTATTTTGAAATCAAAAATTACAGTTAAATTTTAAGAATTTTAGAGCATTTAGCCGTTTTGCTCGACAAAATATCCAAAGTTGGCCACCCTGCTAGTCGTTGGTTACGTTTTAAATTAAAATTGTTCTTGGGGTGAAATAGTAGCAGAGAAAAATGATCAACTGATACTTTGGAACCAAGAAATTAATATTTGCCTTCAATCAACACAAAGTTCAATAATACTGGACTTTATTACAATAAATTAAAAGGCTCTTATGTAGTTTTAATATAAAATTATTGAAATACAAACTTACAATCATGGGGAAAAAAAGAATCTTTGGCGAGTCCAATTATGAAGAATCTAAGAAGAAAAAAAAAGTTATAAATGAAAAATTGAATGTTTAATTTAAAAAATTAAATAATTGAATGTCGTCAGTATAATTTATGTCCTCAAGGATTCTCAGACCCGAAAGATGGAAAAAAAAGTATCATCACAATAACAAATTATTACAACAAAAATGGCTTATTTTGGACTAAAAATAGTTTGATACCAAGGGTAAGCTAATTTTTTACCTAAAAATGTTAATTTCTTACCTCTATTGTTTTAATATATAATTATTGAAATATAAACTTACAATCAAGGGGAAAAAAGAATCTTCGGGGAGTCCAATTCTGAAGAATCTAAAAAGGAAGAAAAAAAAAAATGTTATAAATGAAAAATTGAATATTGTTTAATTTAAAAAATTAAAAAATTGAATGTCGTCAGTATAATTTATGTCCTCAAGGATTCTCAGACCCGAAAGATGGAAAAAAAAGTATCATCACAATAACAATTACAACAAAAATGACTTATTTTAGACTAAAAATCCTAAAAATGTTAATTTCTTACCTCAATTGTTAAAAGTTGTATTCATAGTTAAAAATTTCACAACTTTTCTACTTTTTGTAACCCAAGTAGTCACCATCATCCTAAAATTTGAAAAGCATAACATTAGCATACTTGTAGGTCAATAAAAAAAAAAAAATTTATCATACAGATTCCTCAGAATAATAATCTTCCTCATGGAATCTCAGACCCGAAAGATGATAAATTAAGTTTCATCATAAAATAAGTTAACATTAATAAAATGGCTGAACTTAGGCTACTTTTTAGCTAGAGCCAACCATTTTTAATAGGGCGGATGCACAAAATATTTTGTCATGCCAATAAAATTATGCTAAGTGCAAAAAATGGGAAAACTTACATTTTAAACAGCAATTTTCTATTTCTTGTTTTCAAACGCAAATTCTAAAAATTAAACAAAATTAGTTTTTAAGGAAATAAAAAGTTCTACGATGCATTAAAATAATACATCAGATTAATGGTGACCTCATGAAATCTCAGACCCGAAAGATGATTAAAAATATTTTTATCACTATAATTTTATATTTTATTGTTAAACAGGCAATGCTTACCTTATAAATGGAAGGTTTGTAATAAAAGGCTTTGGTCCCATCAAATTCAATCCATGAACCTAAAAAAAGTAATTATTAAGGCACTTGGAAATTAAAAGTTTAAACAAAATGATAAAAATTTCTGTCAGCAAAATTATAAAATGTAATCATTTAATCTCATCCGAAAGATGGTGATTGAAAAATTCATCATTTTAAAATACAATAATTGAGCTTTGATGAAAAAATTGAAATATTTACCAATATTTTATAGCGGTGAACCCAGTAAGTAAGGAAAAATAAAAAAATAAAAAAATTTATTTTCCAAATTTTTGAAGAGAGAATCAATAAACCTGAAAAAAATTAATTGCTTAAGAAACTTGAAACTAAAGAAAAAGTATAAATAAAAAGATAAAAAATTTCAGAAAAATTAAAAATGTAATCATTATATCTCATCCGAAAGATGGTTATTGAAATAGTCATCATTTTAAATACATACATTAAATTAAATGAAAAATTGAAATATTTACCAATAATATAGAAGTGCAGAATCCAACAAAAATCTGGAAAAACGAAGGTTAAAAATGGAAATTTTAATTCAACTTATGACTTACGAAATTTCCTAAAATGGTGTGGAGAATGCCAACTTTAGAATGAAAAATTAATAGAAAAAAAAGAGGAAGAAGGAAAACAAAAGATAAATAAAAATTTGATTTATTTAAAAAAATTCCAGTTTATTAAACGCCATTACAGAAAAAATATCACAAAACGCCCGATGTTGTGAGGCCTGGAATTTGTTTTTAGTCGAAGAGACCGAAACCCATATCGTCATCCGATTGGTCGGATTCTTCTTTTTTCTCTTCCTTTTTCGCTTCGGCAGCTTTGGTGGGCGAAGCTGCGGCGGCGGCGGCTGGAGCAGCAGCAGCAGCGGCGCCACCACCTCCGGTAGGGACCGAAGCCAACTTCTCACTTCCTGCAGAACAAAATTTCGAGGGTTATGGAACAGCAAAACAAAAGAATTGAAACGAAGGAAAAATTGAAATTTTAAAATCAGTACCTACTGGGGGTAATAGCTAATCATCGACGATTACAATTGAAATTGCATTTACAGTTAGAATTGTAATTGTATCCAAGTCACATTATATGACTTACATTACAACAGTGGCGGACTGGGACCTTAGGATGGGGGTAGGTTTTCAGTTAAGAAGAAAATTTTGTCAGAAAATTGCCTCTTAGAAAAATACATTCAGCAAAAACAGAGGTTCCTAAACTTTTACACAGAGTTTTGAATGTTAACTTCGAGGTTTTCGAAGGAAAATTGGGTTTTAAAATGTTGATTTTGAGGTTTTTAACAAAAAAAAAATTGCACTTAAAATCTTGAGCCCCGACAGCTTAAGACCCCAAGTTTGGGAACCACTGGGCAAAAATAACGCCTAAAAAAACCCTGACCCGGGTCCAGAGGGGCCAGTCCGCCCCTGCATAATATTATTGGCAATTATGAATACACCGAATACTGTTATAAGCCGATTGACTCATGAGAGGTTAATACCTTTAGTGATGACTTCCTCAACGTTCTTCCCTTTCAACTCTCCGATGACCTTCTTGAGTCTTTCGCCATCGGCTTCGATACCGACCGAACTCAAAATCTTCTCGATGTCGCTCTCAGACGGGCTGCTCTTACCGCCGAGGGTTGCTAACAAATAAGCGGCCACGTAACGCATTCTAAAATTTAAATTACCTTTAAAACAAACATTTCAATAAATCATGAAAACGTGTTCTTGGGGTGAAATGGTAACAGAACAAAGCGATTCAGTTACTTTGGAACCAAGATTTAATTTAAGCCTTCATTTAATAAAAAAGTTCAATTTATTTGACTAATTTAAACTTAAACAAAGGCTATTCCTTAATTTTAACTAGTATAAGAAAAAACACATAAGAAATATCAAAAGAATTGAGCACGCCTTGTGTCCACGTGGTCGGCATGCAATTCCCAATAAATCCACGATGAATTATAAAGCGTATTAATTAGGAAGCTAATAACTTCATTTTAAACAAAAAATAAATGCAATTTTAATTAAAAATGATGAAATTTAACGTTTTAAATTAAACTGTGCTTACTTTAAGTCGTACGACACGAAACGTAGAACACGCTAGAATCGGTGAGTGAAAAAGAACCTAAACGGGACGTAAACGTGTGTTGAGGGCTCACGGGCCACGGCCTTTTAAATCTAATTTACGAAGATAGTTAAAATCGTCTTTTATTTTAACAAAAAAAGTTAAAATTAATGTTTTTGTGAAATTTTAACATAAATTTTTATTTCCCAAATGGTTTAAACTTTATTTTCCTAAAAAACTGTTCCTATATCTCCTAATATGGTTGGTATCACTGCACAATCTAGAGGGAAATTTTCTCTTGGAAGGGAAGAACGAAAAAGGGAAATTTTTGTAATACCACAATTTTCTAATTTGCGGTTCTCATCATGGCTGTAATATCAAGGGCAATTTCCCATAGAGGCAGGTATTGGATGGAAAAAAGGGAACATTTACATTGAAAAAGGGAAAATGTTCCAATGTCACACATTGCCAGGAATCAGCGGTTGTAATATGGAGGGAAATTCCCTTTTTAGTTTTCTCTTTGTGCCTTGCCTCATGAAATTGGTTTTTGAGGAAGTTATGATTTTGATGAATTTTAACATTAAATATATTTTATTTTTTAATGTACACATAGCAATAGTTTACAAAACATTTTTAGGAGTATATTGTAGTTAACTTCCTAGTTAACAATAAATAAGCAAAATAATTTCTTTTCTTTTGTAATAAATGATTAAACTAAATAAGTAGAGGAATTTGCTATTATCACAATTTTCAAAAATGCAAATCTCGTTATTGTTTCGAATCTTAAAAGTCTTTCGAGGGGGATTTTAGAGGAAAAGAGTGCGTTTTTTGAATATCTTTTTTAAAGAATCACAGACACCGAGAACAGTCCAAATATTGCGTTTTTAGAAAATCAAGAAAAGAACAGAAAAATGACTATAATGTGAAATAAAATCGGTCAATCGTCTTGCGGTAGTTTGGAAGGGGGGATGAGATGCTGAGGAAGAGTTGTCGGCAAATCGTGACCGTCGAGTTTGACCTTGATGAGATGCATGGCGAGAGCGAATTCGTCTTCGTCCAAAAATCCGTCACCGTCAACGTCCGCGAGTTTCCAAATCTTTCCGAGAACCGGTTTCGGAAGTTTCGATTTCAACATTTCATCTTTCACCGCTGAAAATTTAAATTGGTTAGAGTAAATAGGTTGGAATAACCTTAACATTACCTTCTCCTGACAATTTTCCATTGATCGGGTTCAGCGCTTGGAATTTCTGGTCAAATTCCGCTCGGTTTTTGTTCACGACCCATTCAGGCTCACCATGGCCAGCATCGACACCTTCACCTCGTTTGTATCCAAATGGACTTACAGAATCTTCAACTCCGACAAAAGCACCACCTTTAAAAAATTATTATAACAATTTGGATAATTTTGGTCATCGAAAATTTTGAGAGGTTAAAAGATGAAGTAAAAGCACGGATTTTAAAAGTTTCCTACACCTTAAAGAATTTTGTAAAAATTTAATTTCATACCAAGTTTAAATTCAGAGAGTTTAATTCCTGTCGTTCCGTTGAGTGCGGTCTTTTTGTGACCTAAGATTCGTTGAGATTATTTAGAAAACGAAAAATTGAAAAGGGGAGGGAAGAGCGAAACTGCGACATGTGAAAAAAAAGACAAAGACGAAAAAGCGAGGAGGGAGAAGAGAGGCGAGCGAATTTACCTGAAAGGTTGCTCGGCGTTTGGATGACCTCTTCCTGCGGAATTTGAGCCATCAGACGAGAAATGTCCTCCTGAAGCATTTTGTCAACGACTTCCAAAAGACGCGGTTTCAACGGCTGGAACTTCGTGAAGTCATGATTTGCTAAGTTTTCCTAGAAAAAAAAACAGGAAAAAAGTTTGAAAAACCAAAGAAGTACACATTGACAAAATAATTCAAGTTCCCCAAATACCCACTCTCCCATCACCTACCCTACCTTCCCCCACTCTCCGGTCACTCCTCCCCACTCATCCATCACCTCCCCTACCCTTCCTCCACTTCCCTCCTTGTCTCTCCCCCAACCTTCCTCTTTCTTCCACCACCTCCCTCCTCAATTCTCCTCACAACGACTGCCCATGGGTCTTTTTGACTCTACAGGGTCTCCTTGACCCCTTACCAAAATCGTCGGTTCAAGGGTAATACAATAACTTTCTTTTGAGAAAGTTAAAATTATAATTAAATCCATAAAAAGTACATAATAATTAAATTCTTGATATAATGAAACTTTGTCCTTACTGCTCTATTTCTATTGAAAATTTCGTTTTGAAAAACAAGAGGACAAAGAGATCCAGTTGCATAACCGGACTAAATACACTTTCATGCATCATTGGATTGAACAATGGGGACAGTAAGCCACAGATCTCAAAAGGTAAATTAGGCAAAAAAAATGTGAAGCAGCCATACGAAATGACAATTTTTTGTTACGTTTATCATCAACAGAATATTTGTCAAAAATATTTTTTTAATATAGGTAAAACAATATTAGGCTTGCATTGAAAACCTTTGAAAACGTGACGATTCTGCAATGACCTCATTTTATTTGTTCGATTTATATTGACTTTATTTCTCAAAGTTCATATTGACACGTTGATAAGGGTGATAAGAGAAGAAGAGGGTCGACAGGCATAGATCTTAATTGAGCCGAAAGTCGTTTATTTTGATTGCTTTTCAGAATTCAGGACGTGTCTCTTGACTCGAAGCCTTGGAATCTGTTATTTCCTCAATTAAAAGAAATTTTAAAATGGCGAAAAAAGATTTGTCAAGATTTTCAAAAGCAAAAGTAAACAACTTATTAA
Source organism: Orius laevigatus (assembly GCA_018703685.1). NCBI lineage: Eukaryota > Metazoa > Arthropoda > Insecta > Hemiptera > Anthocoridae > Orius > Orius laevigatus. The sequence goes on from JAGWEN010000125.1 coordinate 135,718, forward strand.
CAATGAGAGACTTTGTTCGACTTTTCCGGGGTCAAAATGGCCTTTTTTAACGGTTTTCATGGGGTTTAAACATGAAAATTCTTGTTTCTTACCTGCATTTGTTTAATATCGGGTAAATCCCCTGGCGAGATTTGATGTTCCCTTTCTATCTGCTCATAGATTTTACTCAGATTTTTAATCAGCTCCTTTTTCCTGTTGTCCTTCCCGAACATGGACGGCATCTCTTTCCGAAGCGAGCTGATAATATAAGCATGAACCTAAAACCAAAAAAAGATAATGAGAAAAAAGTTAAAAACTACAATTTAAAAGCACGATAAAATTTTATTATTCTGTTGTAGGAGTAAAAAAACTAAACAGGAAGTACAAAGTCGATAGATAAAATTGTTGCAATATAAAGGTCAACAAAATTGATTTTTAGCTGTTTTATTTTTCATTGAATTATTGAAATGTGATAATTTTAGCGTTCAACAACTTTTAAAGGAATATGCAGTCAATAAAAGTTTATCCCTCCTCGACTTCCCTCAACCTTCCCCCACACTCCCATCACCTCCTCAACCCTCCCCCACTCCCTCAATAGACTGCTTTCCTTCAAAAATCCGCTAAAAATCTGGTAATCTAAGGTCGTTGAGAGGTATTTTAAAGTTAAATAATCACTTAAATTTCCATGGCAAGCGAATTATCTACTTGGTTGATAAAAAAAGGAAAGTAAAAAATAGGGTGTTTAAAATATCAATAGCGTATAACAAAGTCCTGACCTTAAACTAGTTTTAAATTGCTTTGAAACGGAACGAATTCACTAGTCAATAAAGGAGTTGACCCTCGAGTGACTCATTTCTATTAGACTAACCATTCGATTAAAAGTTTCGGGAGGATTCGATATTTTCGCGATTCGATTACCTTGGCAAGTCTCGCCCTTTTGATGAGGTCGTTGAGTTTTCGCAAAGTCGCATTCCGAGGTAGCGACTGCAAATCTTTAAAGAGATCTTGTTCTTCGTCTTCGAATAATCTGAAAAGATGATTGATTGATTGTTAACGTTCGTTAAAGAGAGTTTAACTATAATTCCACAGTAATTGCATTTGGTTTATTTTCAAAAGATTAGTTTTAAGTGGTGAAAGTGACTCATTACATGCATTTAGGAGCTAAAATTAGTGAAAAATGGCTTTCGGGAATTAAGTTAATCCTACCCGAACGGAATTGTCACACTTGGGGTCAAACTGACCCTTGGTATCCAGCAAACATAACACAAATCTGTTTTTAAGGGTCAAAATGACCTTGATCATCCATCAATAATAATTTAAATGATAAAGGGTCAAAATGACCCATGTTCTTTGGCAGTCACAGCTCAAATTGGTGTTACCATGGGTCTCAGAGTTATTGTAGGGTCTAAATGGCCCAAGATGCTAAATCACTTTCATAAAACTTGGGGTCAAACTGACCCTTGGTCTTCAGTAATCACAACACAAATCTGTTTTAACTCGAAATAACCATCATCGTCCAGCAATATAAACTTGAAATTTTTGGCTCTTTAATAGGCCAAGGGTTGAAATAGAAGTCTTGGGGGTCAAACTGACCCTTTATCTTCAGCAATCAAAAACTCTTTTCGCAAGGGTCAAAATGACCCGCGCAACTCAATTAAGTGTTGTCATGGGTCACAGAGTGATCTTGAGGCAAATGACCAATTTTTCTAGATCATTCAAGAAATCTGTTTTAAGGGTCAAAATGGCCTTTGTCATCCAGCAATAAAAACTTGCATTTGTGGTTAAGGGTCGAAATGATCTTTGGGCATCAAAGGACAACTTAAACTGAGTTATCATGGTTCTCTTTGGTTGAAAGGCCAAAATGGTAAAGTTCAGGTTAAGGGTCAAAATGACCCATTGATAAAGGAATTCGAATTTAAAGGTCTTAAAGTGAAAGGTCAAAATGACCTTAGGCTGTCATAATATGAAAAATGTCGATTCTGTCAAGTGTTGAGTAATGATCGCTCAAGTAGATAAATGAAATTTTTATACGAAAATTATCAAAAGATTAGAAATGTTTTTGAAGTGTTTATGCAAATATGGATTTCAAGGTCAATTTAAGTTTGACAAGCCATTAATGAGATATGAAGAAGTGTAATTGTGCTTATAGCTCCGAAATGGCTGGTCGTAGGATAAAATGAATAAGAAGAAAATTGAAGAGGATTTGATTTTCTACAAGGTGGTAATAAATGGGTTTTTGGAATATACCGTCTGTTGGTGTCGTATCTGAGCGGCTGATCCCAGAAGGAGCCGATGTAGACGCGAGCGACTTCAGGAGTCTGGAGGACTTTACCGAGCGACCACATCAAAGCACCATAAACCCGCATCAACTGCTGATGGTCGACCATATCGGCTTTATTTAAAACTATTCTGATTTTATCATCGTGCCCTCTTAACGCTTCAATCGAACGTCTGAATTCGTCCGAAATGTCAAGTTTATGAGCATCGAAGAGAAGGATGATACGGTCGACTCGCTCTGCGAACCATTCAAGCACTCCGGTGAAATTGTAACCGCGATCTACTCGCTGCTTTTCACCGGAGAGTATCCCAGGAGTGTCGACTATCGAGATGCCTTTGAGTACTGGAGAGTTGACCGATGAGCATTGAAACCTGTTTAAGAAAGCGTTGCCATATTTGCTCAACGGCCTGAATTGTTTCTTGGGGTCGACGACAAGGGCGTTACCTGGGATAACGCCTTCCTTCTCATCGTACATAACCGCGATGAATCTATCGGTGGTAGGCTCCGGGCCGATCCTAATGCCAGGGAAGTCCCTTTCCAAAAGATACTTAATAAATGTCGTCTTCCCGGTCGAATACTGGCCGACAAGGAGTATCATAGGCTTCGCATCGAAGTCCGCATCGTCCAACTGCGGAGAATGGAAATCGTGGAACTGATACGCTTTTTCTAAATCCAAAAGTTTCGTTTTGTAAATTTTCTTGAGGCCGTCGACGACCGTATCGTAGATCTCGGGTGACTTCCCGTCGTCCCCTCTCAACCAGCTGAACATTTTCGAACGAGTCCCGAAACACACGATATCACAAAAACATCACAAAAAAAGACTTTTTTTAAAAAAATTAGAAGGTGTTATGAGAAAGAGAGTATGACGAATGGCTCCGTAATCTTTACTTGAGTCACCATCTCCGGATTCGCCGAAACTCCCCACTCCCAGTTCTGACAACTCACGACAATCACCGCTAATAAATTTACCCATATGGCTCAAAAGAGCAGCTTCAAAATACATAGCTGTTCTAAATGAAACGGTTTCTCTGTGACCCCCATGGAGGTATAAATCTTAATCATATATAAATAAACCTTCATGGTGACTACCCAACAACGATATTCGACAGCAAAGTAAGGGAGGTGAGCAGAGGGATGGGAAGGTGATGAGAGAGCGGTGGGAGGTAGTGGAATGTTGTTGGAGAGCAAGGGAGGTGATGGTGGGGGAAGATCCTGGAATATAGGGTCGGCGATGTGAGTAGAGAGGGTAGTGGGAGGTGGTGGAAATATGGCATCAGGAATGTTGGATATAATTGGGAGTTGGGGTAGAGTGCAAGAGGGTAGGGGAGGTGATGGGAATGCAGTGGAATGTTAGGGTGAGATGGAGCAGAGTCTAGGAGTGGGGTTAGGTGGTGGGGAGGCGATTTAACCATAAATGTATAAAATGAAAATTGAAAGGTCTTTTATGTGCATCGTATCTATGGTTCTTTAAAAATTAAAATAATTATACAACATCGATGTTACATCGAACTGTGCGACTGTACCCAGCAAATAGCAATGCAATTATTTTAGATAGATTTTTTGTTTGTGGCACATAGTAATATATATCCTACGTTTGTGGCAACAAGAAGTTTAATTTTCCCTCTTTTTGCTTGTGTTGCCAACCTAACAAGGCAAACTTTTCAGAGAATTTTTTTTTATTCATTATTTCACACAAATCTTTTATAGTAAAAATATTAATAATTTCTAAATATAATTAAAGGGCTTAAGCACATTGATTAATTAAAAAAGAGGCTCAAAAATCAAACAAAAAATAATTTTTTTTTGTTCTAGTTTGCGATCATGTCAGCCGTGGATTCTGTAGTTGAATATGGCTGATTTCTTGTTGTATTGTTCATTGAGTTTTTTACGAAATACAAATTAAAAGTAAAGAAGGAAAACTTCAAATTTACGTACGTCGAACTCTTTTGTGTAGAATCTTTTATTTATTTTGTTTCTATAAAAGCCTTCTTTATGGGCCTTTTCAAAAATTGACGTTTGACGGTTTTAAGAGGTTGAGCTCCATTTTTTCTTCTTTTTTTTTCGTATTAAAAACTAATCTCGTTTTTTGTTACTTATTATTGGGATATTCTTTGGTTTTTAAATTGTTTTTTTCTGGTGATTGTTTACTGAGCCTTGAATGGTTTTCTTGTTCCTCATTTGCATTGTCCAATGAGAAGCGACATGAATTTTGATAAGAGTTTTTATGCTGGTAGTTGAATTTGGGATTGAAACTAGAGGTGTCACATGTGACGAATTAATGTATTAATTGTGTGTAAACTTTGTTACTTTGTAGGCCGATGTTATGGCGAACCTTAATTTCCAAGTTCCGCCTCGAAGTATAGCAAGTCAGGGGTTGAATAGAGGAGGGTTCGGCTCGAGTTCTTTGTCAGGCCATGTGACGCCGACCTCCGGAATGTTTCCTGGCTCGAGTGGAGGGACGAGCAGTGCTAGCAACTCTTTTACGCCTCAGCAACTTTCGCCCAACCGAGGCCTCTCGAATCCCATGTCGAACCGAGGCCTTTTCGGGCAGCGGACATTCGGCGAGCGAAGGCAAATTCCCGGTTTAGGATCTGTTATACAAGACTGGTGAGTTCCATTTATGTTTTAATGTCTTTATTAACACTTATGATGCGGTACAATCTCATGATCGAAACTTCAAAATGCCCGTAACCTCCCCAAGTTTTGACTGATTGAGTCGATCTTGTATCGTTATAATTTTAAAGATTACAGGGTAGCCGCAAATGTGGAAAAGTCAGGGAACTTAGGGCTTTTAGGGGCTTTTTTTGTGTCTATAATCCCCCAAATTCAACATCTGAAACACATTTTTATTAGATCCCCCATTCCTTAAATTCCTTATCCAAATGTCCTACTTTTGTTTATCCCCCCCCCATTCCGGTCAAAAACTCAATTTTGTCATCCCCTCCCCCAAAATCCATATCCAAAAGTCCTGCTTTTGTTTATAATCCCGAGGTCCCAACAAATTCAACATCAAAAACTCATTCTCATCAACCCCCCTACCCCCAAAGTTCATATCCAAAAGTCCTACTTTTGTTTATAATCCCCCAAATTTCATGTCAAAACTCATTTTTATCACCCCCCCCCTTCCCCCAAATTCCATGGATAAAGTGCTACTTTAGTTTACAATCCCTTCAATTCCACATCAAAAACTCATTTTTATCAAACCCCCTCCTCATCCTCAAAAATCCATATCCAAAAGTCCCACTTTTCCTTTATAATCCCCCCCAAATTCCACGTTAAAAACTCATTTTTATCAGACCCCATCCCCCAAATTTAAGGTAAAAACACGGTTTAATGGACCCCCCCCCCCCATTGGTCCACCAAATTCTACATTACAAATTACCTCAAAACCTCAAATTCAATGTCAAAAAACTTTCCCCCATCCCCCGAATTCCGCATCTTTAAAAGTTCTACTTTTGTGTACAATCCCCCAAATTCAACTTCAGAGAACACGCCCTTCACCCCCCAAATTCAGCATCTAAAAATCCTAAATTTTGCATTACCTAATAACGAATTTGAGAAACATTTGCTTTTTCCCTTGAAGAATGAGGGAACAATCAGGGAATTTAAAATTGGTGACCACCATGTATAAATATCACCAAAATCTGTCAAAATTGTGGAAGCTTCAAAGATTTTGTCATGAAATTGCGCCGCATTGAATGTGTTGATCATGGTAGTGGTAATTTTGAAATTCCTTGATTGTGTCAAGCAGTTTAAAGATGTCAAAGTGGTGTATAAACTTGCTGATTTAAACAAGGAATCGCAAAATATGGTGGCCATTTTTCAGGGTCGTAGTTTTTCCTTGAAATGTTTGTTTTTTCTTCAAGGATTGTTATTATTTTGTTTTTAAAGGAGTTCGAGCTCAATGGCGAATTTTGGGATGGCGGCGGCTGCGGCTGGGAGGAGTTTCGGAGGTCAGGGGTTGCCGAATTTACATTCGATGTTCAGCGGGAGCAGCGGAGGAGGAACGGGCGACTCCTCCACTCCGCCACTACTCGACCCCTCCGAGTTTCCGTCGCTCACCAACCGAGGTCAGGGCGACTCTCTACCTCAAACGAGCACCCTCTCAGCTGGCAAACAACCTTATGGTAAAGTCCGCTTAAATTGTTAGTATTATTTTTTTAACCATTTTTTTTTTCCTTTTTAAACAAAACTTCTAAAAATCGCTTCCGCTAATAGACTCATTGAAAAATTTATTGGAAATTTGAGGTTTTAGGAGTTTTACTTCTGGTTTGTTCGTGCATGAAATGTGGTTTTGGTGGTTCAAAATGTGGATGAGTCTATTAACAAAAATTATTTATATTCATGGTTGCCAGTGTAATATCTAGTAGAATAATGAGTTAAAGTCTAGTAAATCTATCACAAAGAGAGCTACCATTAAAGGGTCAATAATTACTACCCTAAGGGCTCAATCATATGGGGCAATACCTATCAAAAAGGGTTCAATATCTAGCATAAAGGGTCAATAGTAAAAATCAGTCCATGTCTAGCATAAAAGTATCAATTATATCATAAAGAACCCCCTCATGAAGTGCCAATTTCAGCATAACAGGGTACAATATTGAACATAAAATGGCCAATATCCAACAACTGTCTAACTTAAGGGGTCAATAGCATAAGAGGGCCAAAATCTAGCATTAAGGGTTCAACTTACGCAAAGGGCTCAATATCTAGTATTTAAAGAGGTCAATATATTGCCTAAAAGGATCAATTCCTAGCTTACGGGTTTAATATCTTGCAGAAGGGGTCATTAGTGAAAATAAGTCTATGAAATGCCTAGCATAAGTTAAAATAAAAAAAAGTCTATCACAAAGAGCCCTAAAGTGGGACTAGACTATTAGTTCAATGGCCTGTATGCTACATGGCTGAACACTGGACTACTAGTCCAGTCAAACTAAGCCCGAAAAGGCCAAATAAAAGAAAAAATAAGGTATTTTGTTTCTCTACGGAAATGTGTAGGGGTTGGTCCCATGATTAACCAAAAAAAAAGTCCATAACCGAAACCCGTCGATAGTTGATTTTAAATGGAAATTGAATTCTCTACAACGTTTACTTAGTATGCTTTTTTGATTAGAAAACGCCTTCCATGATTTTTTCCGACTTTTCTGAAATCTGACTTTTTTCATGGGAAAAACTCGAAAATCCCGCTTTTTTGTCACCTCGTAGCTCAGAAACGTTTGGTCCTACAAAAAATCTTAGTAAATCAAATTTGTAGCAAATTTTATAAACCTTAATTTTGTTTTTATTCATTTTTTTGAAATTTCAATTTTTGAATGAAATTTTTTTTTGAAATTTGAAATTAACCCCCACACCCGAATTTTGACCGTTAATTTTTTTTGAGGGTTGGTTCTTAAAGGTAATTAAATTCTCTACAACTTTTATTAAGTCCACTTTTTTGATTAGATGACGTCTTCTGTCCTTCAGAGGTCAAAATAGAAAGCCATGGATTTTTTGCAACCTCGTAGCTCCGATACGTTTGGTCCTACAAAAAATCGTCTCAGCTTAAAATTATAGGAAATTTAATTATCTTTAATTTTGTACTAAAAATCTTTTCCCTTACGACCTACGGTTTTTGAGATATTAGGAAAAAAACGAACAAAATCGCATTAAAAACGCTCTAGCGTCCAAAGCTCACGGGTTTCGGTTATGGACTTTTTTGTGGTTAATCAGGGGTCCAACCCCTACACATTTCCGTAGAGAAACAAAATACCTTATTTTTTTCCACCCCCAGGCTTAGTTTGACTGGACTAGCAATGACCATGCTTGATATTGATCTCTTTTATGAACATCTCTTTCCCACCAAATCATGCCCTCAGATTATCACGAAAATATTTCTGATGAAAAATTTTTTTGGTGTAAAAAGTTTCTATTTTTGTCGTTATTATTTGTTGACAATTTGAAGCGCTGGCAACCTTAATGTTTAAGCGAAAATTGATAAAAATCGAATGGATGATTGATGTTTTGCTTTTTAGTCGGTATGGTGAAGCAGCCGACGGCGGAATCGAGTGAGTTTACGATGTCGTCGGAAGACTTCCCGGCGCTTCCCGGTACGGGGGCGGAAGGAAGTACGAGCAGCTCGGGTGTGAGTTCGAGCGTGAGTGGACTCTCGGGTTCGACGTCGACTCCCGGCTCACTCGTCGGACTCGGCGACAAACAAGCGAGCGCGAGCGACTCGACCGCCTCCAACCAAGAGTCGCAATCGACTTCTTCCAGATTACCTCAGACGCAGGAGAACTCCAAACAACCTGTCAAACGAGGGATTCAAACGTCGCCCGACGGTAAAGTCACCAATATTCCCAACAGTATGGTTAAAGATCAATTCGGGATGGTCGGTTTACTTACATTCATCCGAGCCGCTGAGACTGACCCCAACCTCGTGTCCCTCGCACTCGGCCAAGACTTGACAGCTTTAGGTCTCAACCTCAATTCTGCCGACAACCTATACCCAACATTCGGCGGCCCTTGGGCTGAAATGCCTTGTCGAGCACAGGACATCGATTTCCACGTACCACCTGAATATATTATCAACCACAGTATCAGGTATCTATCTCAAAACACCCTCCAAACATCAATCTTTATCATCCTTTTCCAGAGAAAAATTGGCTCAACTCAAATTGGCGCGATATAAAGAAGATCTGTTATTCTTTATGTATTATACGAACGCTGGTGATATGTTACAACTGGTCGCAGCAGCTGAATTGTAAGTATTCTTCTCATTTTTGAACATAAACACGTCAAAAAAATGTGTTTATTAAATTTTTTGTTGTTTTTCAGGTACAGTCGAGAATGGCGGTTCCATATGGAAGAGAAAATCTGGATAACGCAAGCACCCGGTCTAGGGGTGACGGAAAAGACATCGACGTACGAGCGAGGGACCTACTATTACTTCGACGCCGTAAACTGGAGGAAGGTCGTCAAAGAGTTCTACCTCGACTACAGCAAACTAGAGAACCAACCGACGATACCTCCGTCAGCGTATCATACTGTATGACCCACCCTCACGATCCACAACAATGGCGACCGTGTCGTTTTTCTATTTCAAATACAAGTATTTTATTTGATAAATTAACGAAAAAAACATACAAAAAAAGTATATATAAAGAAAGAGAGGGAGAGACATTCTGTAAATTATAAATAAAAAAAGATGTTTCATGTTGCTTTTAATTTAAAATTTACAATAAAATTGATTTAAATAATTAAAAATTAGAATTTGAACATTTTTTGTCGTCAGTTTTTTCTTTTTCTTTAAACTGCCTCACCAGAAGTACCGTTCTAGAAAAGTAAGCCGAGTCAGCGTTTTTGTTTCTCTTTTCTTTTTACTTCTGATTATTTATGTGATAATTTTCTTTTTTTTTCTTTTTTGTTTAATTTTGTATAATAAATGTTCTTAGTAATTTAATTTTTTTTTTCCGATCCTCATATTTCGGTGTGAGGATTTTTTTTTCTTCTTTTTTTTATGCCCTTGAACTAAGAGCGTGGCTATATGAACTATTCTGGGTTGAAATTGTAACCAAAATACTTGGACCACCAAATATCATTTTCTAAGTCACTCTCTAAACCTCGATTTCGAAGTTTTTCGACGAAAAACTCACTCTCAAAACCTCGATTTCGAAGTTTTTCGACGAAAAACTCACTCTCAAAACCTCCATTTCGAAGTTTTTCGACGAAAAACTCACTCTCAAAACCTCGATTTCGAAGTTTTTCGACGAAAAACTCACTCTCAAAACCTCCATTTCGAAGTTTTTCGACGAAAAACTCACTCTCAAAACCTCCATTTCGAAGTTTTTCGACGAAAAACTCACTCTCAAAACCTCCATTTCGAAGTTTTTCGACGAAAAACTCACTCTCAAACCTCGATTTCGAAGTTTTTCGACGAAAAACTCACTCTCAAAACCTCGATTTCGAAGTTTTTCGACGAAAAACTCACTCTCAAAACCTCGATTTCGAAGTTTTTCGACGAAAAACTCACTCTCAAAACCTCGATTTCGAAGTTTTTCGACGAAAAAACTCACTCTCAAAACCTCGATTTCGAAGTTTTTCGACGAAAAACTCACTCTCAAAACCTCGATTTCGAAGTTTTTCGACGAAAAAACTCACTCTCAAAACCTCGATTTCGAAGTTTTTCGACGAAAAACTCACTCTCAAAACCTCGATTTCGAAGTTTTTCGACGAAAAACTCACTCTCAAAACCTCGATTTCGAAGTTTTTCGACGAAAAACTCACTCTCAAAACCTAGATTTCGATGTTTTTCGACGAAAAACTCAGTCAAAACCTAGATTTCGAAGTTTTTCGACGAAAAACTCACTCTCAAAACCTCGATTTCGAAGTTTTTCGACGAAAAACTCACTCTCAAAACCTCGATTTTGAAGAAAAACTCACTCTCAAAACCTCGATTTCGAAGACTAAAATTTATATTTTTTAAACTCTCTCTTGCATGAATTTAAATATTTTTGCACTCTTCTTTCATATTTCTCAGAAATTGATACGTTTCATGAATGAATTTGCAGAAATCAACAAGTTTTATGTATGACTTTCTGTTTTGGGTATAATTTTCTAGAAATTCACAAATAAATTTATGAATTTGATTACAATTTATGGTTTTTTCACTTTATTTTGCATGAATTCAAATATAATTGCACTTTATTATTCTCATAATTTTCAAACATTCATACTTTTTGTGAATTAACTTCTAAAAATTATGAAACGTATGAATTTCTGAGAATAGTAGAGTGCAAAAATATTTGAATTCATGCAAAATAAAGTTTAAAAAATATATATTTTAGTCAAATTCATAAATTTAAAACTCAAAACCTATGAATTTCTTAGATATTTATGAATGTAGACATGACCGTATTCATACGTTTTGGCCTTGTGAATTTATTCATATTTATTACTAAGCTTTCCTGCCAAATATCAGCCTGAGATTGGTTTGTCCAGTAGTACCATTTTTCCTTGTTCAGTAAATTAGGTAGGACAGCCATTCAATTTGGTTATCAAGGTACAACTTATCGATTAAATTAGTTTCAAAAAAGTTAGTTTTTATCTAAAAATGCTTGACATGAATTTAAACATTGTTCATAACATTTATAAAAGGCACTATCTCCTTCTTCGTAATAAGGGTCTTCAATGATTAGTTCGCCTGATGGATCGTATGAGCCGAGGAGCTCCAATTTTGCTTTCGAACCTTTTGGTGCGAGTCTTTTTAGTTCGGAAATGTTATCATGATCCATTCCAAAAATGATGTCATAACGTTTAAAATCGTCTTGGTTGATTTGCCTAGCACGTCCTGAATACGAAATGTTTTTATCGGCAAGGACTTTCATCGTTCTTTTATCAGGGCTACGACCAACATGCCACGCCCCCAATGCCGCACTGTCCACCTCCCATCGATCTCTGACTCCTCGCTTTTCGATCAAATCGATAAAAACCGCTTCCGCCATCGGAGATCGGCAGATATTTCCCAAGCAAATGAACAAAACGCTCCTTTTTTCACCTGACATCTTCAATTTAGAAAGTTCAAGTTAATCGCTTAATTTACCTAGAAAAAGAAATTGTACATCATTCAAAAACCGAGGTAAAACACGCTTTATACTTACAAATAAGAAGAAAATTCAACAAGTGGGTAAATTTCAATTTTTATCAGTTAAAATTGTGATAACCTTTTGATAACCTCACGTTGTTGGCAACCTTGGTTTGTAACACTGATATCTCATCCTCTACAGGTTATGTTGTGTATCTCAGTTTTCTTATCATTTTTGCTTTAAAATGAGACTTTCTTTACCATTGTTTCTTTTTAAACTGCCAAACGGTCATTTATTTAGAGGGTAAGCTATTTATTCAGAAAGGAAACGTTAATATTTTTGTTTTTAGAAAAAATCGCCTCGTCAAAAAAGTTACACCGCAAGATGTGAATACTTTAAGAAATGAATTTAAACTGGAGCAAGACAATTTGTTTTATCTTCGACATACGTATCTTAGTGTGGTAATTATTTTGTTTTTTGTTACTGATCAGGGCTGCCAACTCCCTTTGCTAGGGCAACGGCTTAGTCGATGATTAGGGCGACTTTTGGGTCTCATTGTTTGTTTCCAACTCTGTAGGACCATTTTAATTAATTTTTTTTTCCAGGAACAGTCATTTGGTCACATGAGGGAATTAAAGGAAAAAGAGGGTAGAGAACCTTATTATTTACGCTTCAAACGTCGCAGGCATGAAGAATTCAGTAAACTCAAAAACGGCCAAGATAAACATCGGACGTTAAATGATCAATTGAACCTCTTGAAAAGTACGGAGCGTTGGGAATTTACTGGTGGATCTAATTAAACTGTTAGATTTTTTAAAGTTAAATTATAAATTTGTAGAATAAATTTTGTTGTTTTGATCCCCTGATACCCAAAGATTTCAATTTAGACGCCATCTTTCCCTTGAAGAGCTCAGAACTTCAGCATCCTGTACCAACAAGAAAATGACGGGAGTTCAATAAAAAAGTTATATCCTCAACTACAACGGTTTATATTTAAAAAAATAATTTATTAAAATTTTATTACTTACAGTAATAAATTATTAGTAAATGTATAAAAAAAAGTCATGTACCCGAATTCATTCAAACAATATAATTATTTAAAGAAATTAATTTAAACAAATTTTTATTAATAAAATAGTCGTTTTAACAAAAATATTTCTTGTAAGAAAATTATTTGTTTAAAAATAGAACAATTTTGGAATAAATTTTTAATCGTCATTTTATACATATATTTTAAGTTAAATTTTATAGGCATTTGGAGGTTACATATAAAAATAATTACATATTGAAAAGGTACGTCATGGAAGTCTCATCTCAAAGAAAAAACAATGTAGGGCTTGATCTAAAGAGGCAGAAGCCAATCTCCCATCCTTGACCTTTCAACTCAAACTGGTCAAACCCTACCAAAAGGGAAAAAAGCCCAAAAAGTTTGAGCCTTAATGTTTTTCAGAGGGCCCATGGGAATTTTTCTTTTTTAAAAAGTAACGTCAAAACCACCCAAAATACTTTAAATTTTGCCTTAAATATTGAGAAAAAATGTCATAAGAGGTATTGAGATCACAACATTGACTAAAGCCGGTTTAGTTGTTTCTGTTCAGATCATTCTAAAAAAACGACACATTTCTACTTTTGGGATTTTAATTTTTGTTTTACTATTGAAGGTACACAGAAATATTTTAAATTTTTTTATAACTATAATTTTTTGTCTAAATTCCTTTCGAAGGTTAAAATTCTTTGGTTGAAAAAGCAGTCGAATTCTCCTTGTTTAATTTTTAACTTGGGATCCCTTAGGATGAGGTCCGAGTAGCCCAAATTGGAGGGTTCGGAAGTTAAAAATGTCGCTTTTTATGGCCTGGCATGGACTGGTGTGGTATCTTCGGGACTTGGGGTGTTGTCTTTACTTTCACGGAATCTATCTTCGGACGTATATTTCGTCCCGACCGCATTTCCGGCATTTTGAAGCCTCATCTTCTCGGGGTCGCCAGTCAACTCGTCCGATCTCATCAAAAACAAACTTCCCAAATTTAATTCGGGAATTTCGTAAAATATCGTGAGCGTCAACATCATAAAGGTTAGGCCGACAAGAAGATAACCTGTAAATGAGCATTTAGATTTTAAAGCGACGGTGGCGCTCTTTACCTGTAGTGGCGACTTTATAAATCGGCCTGTATGGTTGATTGGGAAAATCGCCGGGTATATAGTCGCCCAATCCTACGGTCGTCAACGAGATAAAACAATAATAAAGGGAGTCTAAATAGTCCCATTCTGGTTCTAATAAGGCGAATATTGCTGCCGGCAAAAGTATAAATATTGCTACGAGTGTTGACGCGATTATTGTCAAATGCATAACCCGAATGTTGAACGGCTGGTAAAGATGTCCTAGTCTGCTGTTCAGAAATTGGAGGAAAATCGTCGAGGGTATCATCAAACGCTCGACTAGAGCACTGAGGAGAACGAGCGTCAAAGGAATGCCTATCATGGCATAAATCATACAAAAGACTTTACCCCCTTTCGAAAGCGGTGTCACGTGACCATAACCTGCAACATAAACGACCAGATTTAGGGTACAGTAAGAATTTTAAATATATATAAATAATGACCTATATTTTCGTGATCAGGAGATCGTCCTGATCACGAATATATAAGCCTCTAAGCCGAAAGCCGCCGTGAGGCCGGCCCCAATAGCCTGCTTTCCTCCGGAAATCCGCTAAAAATTTGCTTACCGATCGTCGTGACGACCGTGCTCGAAAAAAATAGCGACTGCCCGAAGCTCCAATTGGGCTCACCGGATACATTTTGAGCTGCGGAAACGCCCCGATTGCTCGCTTTTACTACTTCTTCTATTAACGCCTCTAATTCTCGATCTGTGAACAAATTAATTTTTCTTTTCAAAATACATAAAGTGATTTTGTAAAGGATGCCTAAACTAATAGAAGTACCCTTGATGTGGCCTGACCACAAAATAACCCCAAAGCCCTCTTTACGAGGGTTCTTGATTACAGTAAAATTTAATTAATCAACCTTTCAAAATGAAGTCAAAGCGTATACAGAGTATGACAAAAACCCGATTACTCTCCCCCCACCACCACCAACCTTCCCACCACTATTCACCTCCTCGACTCTCTCCCACATCCCCATCCACCACTAAAATCCCCACTTTCCCCCACCACCCCCAATAATACTAGGTGTCTTCCCAAAATACAGTGTTCGATGTTAAAAAACTTTATTTTTGAGTATAAGTTGATGATTTTCACTTGTTCGTCCAAAATTGAACTTCCTGAATTAGCAGTATATAGTTGAAAAGCGATTTGCCCAACTTGAGAGTTTCTCTTTAGTCAAAACGTACTTGGAAGTATACAATAAACGAATTTGAAAGCAATTTGGGCTGAACACCTGCCACCTGAATTAGGTTCGCCCATTGATCCGAAGTTGGAGAGCATGGAAAGTTAACACGAAAATTGACTAGTGAATGCTTTTTTATCGGACGAAAATATGATTTTAGAAACAATGAACTTCCTTTTTTGTGATAAGCCCATTTTTCCCTTTAAATAGGGCAATCTTTTTTTCCCCCCTCTACACTCGTCGCGTTTGGGGAAATAAATGATTTTCCATGGAGAAAATGTAACACAATGTCCAAAAGGGCTCGGAAACCGAATTGATGGCTAACTCTATTAAGGGCCCCTCTGAATCTTGCAAAAGGGCGAATAATTTTGTATTTTGAGATTGCGAGAAGCGCGTCGGCTAAAATCGATTGACTCTTAACAGAGCGGAAAATGAAATTACTTATAAATATCTTCTTCAACTTGATAAAACGTCCCAAAGAAAACCTTTGCCCCTTAACGTTCCCCCGTCTATCATCAATTAGCCCCAACCCTCCAGCCTCCGAGTCTTGAACGGATTTCGTTTTATAATCGGATTTCGAAACTTTCGGCCTTCCCTGGAAAAAAAGAAAACCGCCTTTCCAAGCAAAGTTTGCTCAGCGAGAAATGACTTCGTATATTGTGAAAGCAGAGAAAATATTACATGGAACTCATATGTGGGATCATCAAATTTTCAATCTTCAACTACAAGACGGAGCCCTATGGAACTATAGAGAAAGGGAGATTTTGCTGGAAGCATTTTCTCGCCATCGATATCTGCGGGACCGAATGTCAAAATCCTTTGATCTTAGCTATACATAGAGTCGATACCTCTGAACCATTTTTGGTAATTAAGTCCATTTTTTGTCTAGACATTTCGTTTTTGGTTAGGAATTTATATTTACCAAACTAGAATTTTTTTAAGGTTAGAACCGAGAATCGATTGAATCGTTGATTGGAGCCCGTCAACGTTGAATTTCATGGGAGAAAAACAGAATTAAATAAAGGACAGAAGAGAAAAATCTCGAAAACGTGACTCCCAATCAGCAGCAGACGTAAATTCAACTTGTTTACATTACATTTCAAGATCTAACTCGTGATCTGTTTTCCCTCCTATCTTATCGGTTCAACTATTAGTCACTTGACGATTAAAAAAATCTCAAAATGTTCAGGTCAAAATATCATAATGGGAACTTATCAACGTTTTTGAGGGTAGAACGCTTCGTTTTTTGTCGTTCGATAAAATAGAGAAAAATGCGTCATTGATGTTCCGGAGCTTTTGTAGGCGGATGAGGAGGAAACCCCATTTTCCTACCATTGAAACGATGTCACTTTGTTTATCTCCGAGCGTTCCCAACTCCAACGGGTCAAAAACGAACGCAAGGGGAGCCCTTATCAAGGAAATACCTGACGGATAAAATTCTCTATTGCACATTCATTAAATTCCTGATAAGCATTTTTTTAGCTGCGTTATTAATAAGATAAAAGGTTCAAGGATTTTCATGAGATGTTTTGAGTAGGTAAGCCATAATGGAAAAATAATTGAATATCATATCCTTACAGGGGCGGACTGGGACCTAAGGGTGTGGGTGGGTTTTCAGTTAAGGGAAAATTTTGACAGAAAATTGGCTCTTAGAAAAATATATTCAGCAAAAACAGAGGTTCCCAAACTTTTTCACACCTTTTCACCTTTGCCCCCCTCCATCCCTAAAGTTTCGAATGTTAACTTTGAGGTTTTTGAATGAAATTTGGGTTTTAAAATGTTGATTTTGAGGTTTTGACAAAAGAAATCACACTTAAAACGTTGAGTTTGAGATTTTTTGAGAAAAAAAAAAGTTGCTCTTATAAGAGGTTATAACCATGATTTGGAGGTTTTTGACAAAAAAAAATTGCCAATTTAGTTGATTTTGAGGTTTTTTGACGAAAATTAGGCATTTATAAATGTTGATTTTGAGGTTTTTGACGAAAATTTGCCTTTATAAATGTTGATTTTGAGGTTTTTGTACGAAAATTAGGCTTCATAAATGTTGATTTCGAGGTTTTTTAAAACCAAAATTGGGCTTTACAAATGTTGATTTTGAGTTTTTTCAAGAAAATTTGGCTTTATAAATGTCGATTTTGAGGTTTTTTGACGAAAATTAGGCTTTACAAATGTTGATTTTGAGGTTTTTTGACCAAAATTAGGCTTTACAAATGTTGATTTTGAGGTTTTTTGACCAAAATTAGGCTTTTTAAATGTTGATTTTGAGGTTTTTGGACGAAAATTAGGCTTCATAAATGTTGATTTCGAGGTTTTTTAAAACCAAAATTGGGCTTTACAAATGTTGATTTTGAGTTTTTTCACGAAAATTTGGCTTTATAAATGTTGATTTTGAGGTTTTTTGACGAAAATTAGGCTTTACAAATGTTGATTTTGATGTTTTTTGACCAAAATTAGGCTTTTTAAATGTTGATTTTGAGGTTTTTGGACGAAAATTAGGCTTCATAAATGTTGAGTTTGAGTTTTTTTTAAAGGAAAATTAGGCTTTACAAATGTTGATTTTGAGGTTTTTGACGAAAATTTGGCTTTTTAAATGTTGATTTCGAGGTTTTTGACGAATTTTGGGGGATATTTGCAACAACAAAGTATCTTGAGCTCGGACAGCTTAGCGACCCCCAGTTTGGGAACCACTGAGCAAAAATAACCGCTACCTGACGCCTGGGGGGCGCCGCCTCTATGTATTCTCGTTTCTGTCCAACCGACCCCCCCGGGCCAGTCCGCCCCTGTATCCTTATTAATTCCAAAAGAGTTTTTACCTGCCCACATTGGAATCCGTGGCAAAACAAATAGGGCTAAAAAAATCCAAGAGTTATGAATTTTTAAAGAAAAGCGGCCTAAATTTATTCTACTAGGTTTAACAATTAAAAAAATCTACTAGGTGATGATCCTGTTTGCTCCTGGGAGCTATCAGGATATTTCTAATAACTAGTGGGTAAGGGATATAGGATCCGAAAGTAAGGGATATAGGATCCGAAAGGCATTGTCGAAGTGAAGAATTATTTGCTTTCTTATATAATTATAATTATTTGCCCTTCTTTGCCCAGTTTTGGGACTCAAAAGATCCTCGATTGCTAGATTTTAATTTTTGACCGATCCTGTTTTCTTTTGGTGGCTTTGGATGGGTTTCGATGTTTCTTGAATAAATTTCGACATTATTTGAATGAATTTTGATGGTTTTCGATGTTATTTGATTGAATTTTTGTCGTTTTTTGATACTATTTCAGTTAATTTGGATGGTTTTCGATATTATTTGAATAAATTTTAATGGTTTTCGTTGTTATATGGGTTTTGATGACATTTAAATTGTTTGATTCTTTTTCTTCTAATTTTATTCGAAAAACATCTAACATTCAAGTGACAGAAAAACATACAAATCCCTTAGTAAACTGTCGAAAACCATCCAAAATCATGGATAGGCATTAAAATTCATTCAATAACATTAAAAACCATCTAATTACACACACAAAAAGTTGAAAACCTTAAGATTTTTTTGTTTTCCTAATGAATTTGGATGGTCTCCGACGTTATTTGGATGTTTTTCAAAATAGATATGAATGTAGATGGTATTCGATGTCATTTGAATGTTTTTCGTCAACCTGTTTTAGCAGATTTCCAGAGGAAAGCAGGCTATTGAGGTCGGCTCACTGATGCATCTAGATATGTATTAGGTTGATTTCTTACAGAAAATCTACCTATTTGATATTACATATACATTTCAACGTTAAAAAAAAATTGTTTTTTCCATTTGGACAAAAGAAATTGTTTGAAAAAAAATTGGATTGTTCTAAAATACCTAAAAGTGTCCTTCAAGTAAATGGAAGTTTTAATAAAATGACTTGAATTTTAAGATCCTGGAGAGGATGCAGGAAAGGAGGGGTAACGGGAAGACCGGTTACGGCTCGTGTTATATAACAAGACTTAAAATAGACCTAACACAATACACAAAATATCAGCCAAGGGAGGGTGGCAATTCGAAAATATCGAAAGAACTCAGAGAATAAAAATGTCTGTCAATCGCAAAATTTTGATTTAAAACTCGATTGAAAACCATAAAGAAAAAAAACCTCTATTTCCGAACTCTTCACTAAATGAATTTTCCAAGGCACAAAAAAGTCAATAACGAAGTTCTTTGAAAATTAAATTTTCCCACGGATGTCTCTAAAAAGCAATATTCCTCTTCCATGAAATAAAAGCCAAAAAAGGTGGATCCATCAATGTTTTACATTTTTTAAAAATTATATTATGTAAATGATATTATGTTTTTGTAACGATTAATATTAAAAGTAATCACGCAGTATCGAGTGATTATTTCAACGAGGACAGATTCATTGATATTTTAAAGCGATTTTATAGTTATTTTTTAAAATTTAAACTAATTTCAAAAATAAAACAAAGCGTTAAGCCTCGTGTACACGATTCACTTGCTTGCCCGTCAGTTGGCGACCGACAATGCCATCTGGCTAGCTCATTTCTAAGGAAAAATAAAATTTTGGATAAGGAAAAAAACACCATCGGATTCATTAAAATAAAAAAAGCCTCTAAGCCGAAAGCATCGGTGAGGCCGACCTCAATAGCCTGCTTTACTCTTGAAATCTTCTAAAACAGGTTGACATTCAAATGACATCGAATATCATCTACATTCATACCTATTTTGATTTAAAACAAAACCATCGATAACTATCCAAATAACGTCGGAAACCATCAAAATTCATTAGAAAAACAAAAAAATCTTTTTCAACTTTTTGTGTGTGTATTTAGATGGTTTTCAATGTTATTGAATGAAATGGCTATCCATGATTATGGGTGGTTTTCGACATTCTACTAAGGGATTTGTATGTTTTTAGATGTCATTTGTATGTTGGATGTTTTTCGAATAAAATTAGAAGAAAGAATTTAAATGTCATCGAAACCCATTCATATAACAACGAAAACCATCAAAATTCATTCAAATAATAACGAAAACCATCCAAATTCACTTAAATAATATCAAAAACCATCCAAATTCAATCAAATAACATCGAAAACCATCCAAATTCATTCAAATAACATCAAAACCCATCCAAATTTATTCAAAACAATTAAGAAATTAGAAAAACAAAAAAATTCTAAGGTTTTTGATTGTCGTCTTTTGATCGGAAAGGTTTTCAGGATTAAAAATAAATAAATTAATGATTATTATCGGCATGGTGCTAATGTTTTCTTATGCTTTTTCGAAAGCTTTAAAAAAAAATGTTTTATAACGAATTTAGAAGAAAAACACCGAAAACCTTAAGAATTTGAAATCCCAAATTTCGTTCCTTGGCATCCTGATCTCAGTGGAACTTTTCACAGAACCTTGGGACGTAAAAAGACCACAAAAGCTAGATAGATTTCAATAGATTGTTATAGCTAGAGAAGATTTGTCGATCGTAGGAAATCTCTGACAATGCAAATGATGACAATAGCTAGCTTTTCTTTGAGTTGACGATTTTTTATGATGAAATTGCACTAATGAAAGTTACCTGAAACGCATGGGTGCTTGGTTAAAAAATTAGTTCTTAGTGCAAACAACTCTTTTTTGAGTTGCTCTTCGGAGGGGGCTTCGAGGGCGGCGAAGACGACACCGCCGGCGACTAGGTAGACGACGTAGCCGAGGGTGAAGAGAAGAAGTAAAAAAGACGATTTTCTGAATCCTAAAACACGTTTTGTGTGGGCCCGGACGATGTTCATCGCACGCACGACGCGAGTCACTCGGTCGGGGACCTTCTCCGAACTATTTCACAGTTTTCCCGCCGACGCGACCCCCCTCCACCCTCCCCCGCTAAAACCTCCTCCCACCTTTCGCCTTCTCCCCGAAATCCCCTTCAAGCCCCTTCTGATTTGAATTTGAATTCTATATCCATTCAAAAGCGCGTTTTTAATTGCGGAATTATTCAACGATGATTGACCGCTTTTCAATCCCTTTTTTGAGCAAATTCCACCAAAACGAGCCTCCTGATTCCGAAATAAAAGATAACTGTTGGTTCTCAAAACCCACTTGGTTGGTACTTGAAAATTAAAAATAAATTTGAACAAAGAATTCATTTTCATTCGAATTCATTTTACCTCCATTTTTGGACATTATAGGCTTTTTTCACCAGATTTTGTACCTTTGTTTTGTTTTACCTTTTTTACAAAGGGCCTTTTTAGCTTGATTTTTGATCCTCTTTGGACACATGGGGGCGGGGCCCTTTTTACCTCGATTTTGGGACATTAGGGACCCTTTTTACCTCGAATTTTTGGGATTAGGAGCCCTTTTTTGCTGGAGTTTTGGACATTAGGTTCTCTTTTGACTAGATTTGTTACCTTTACGACTGCAAAAGCTCTTTTTATCTTGGTTTTTTTTTTAAATAATTTTTGCACACAAGGGGCCTTTTTATGTCAATTTTAGGACATTAGGGGCTCTTTTAACTAGATTTTGTACCTTTACGACTACAAAAACCCTTTTTAGCATGATTTTTCATCCTTTTTGGACACTAGGGGCCCTCTTTACCTATATTTTTGCACATTAGGGGCTCTTTTAACTAGATTTTGTACCATTAAGACTACAAAAACCCTTTTTACCTTGATTTTTGATCCTTTTTGGACACAAGGGGCCCTTTTTACCTCGATTTTAGGACATTAGGGGCTCTTTTAACTAGATTTCGTACCTTTACGACTATGAAAACCTTTTTTAGCTTGATTTTTATTCCTTTTTGTCCACTAGAGCCCCTTTTTACATCGATTTTTGGACACTGGAGCCTTGCCTCTACTCAGTGCCTCTATTTTTGGACATTTGAGGCTCTTTTAACTAGATTTTGTAACTTTACGAATACGAAATTCCTTTTTAGCTTGATTTTTTATCTAACCGTTTATATAGTCATAGTTACCGTTTATTTTTAGGCCCAAACTTAGCGAAAAAAGTGATTCTGCACTGATCCTCTAAAATAAATTACCGATAATCTAATTAAAACTTTTAGAAACGTTGAAATCAAAGTTTGAGCTAATTTAGTTAATTGAGACTTTTCGAACGAGTTTTATATGAGGAAAAAAGAATTTTAAAATTAAAACGAAAATAGTTTAAACTTTCTGTTAAATTTTTTGGGCCTTTTTAATTAAAATAGATAAAAGAGTCCCTAAAAACTGGTCGTAGGACTAGAGGGTAGAAGATAAAACGGGTGTAATTATATAAACATAGGTTGGTAAGTTCATTAAGGACGAATGGGGCTCAAGGGGAGGGGGGGGGGAGTAAAAAAAGGGGGCTGCGGGCGGGGTGGAGGGGGGAGGAAGTAATTAGATTTGAGTGTGGGTTTGTTTAGGAAAGGAATCTCCCTCCCGTCGGCAAAAACCAAAGGAACACTTTCACAATTGGCACCCTTGCGAAGACTTCAAAAAGAAAAGGAGCCCCAAGCGTAATTAACCGCTTCAAAGCTCAAACGGGCGCCACGGACTTTTAGAACTTGAATCAACATTGGGGCCTAATGGTGCCATTTTGAACGATCACCTACAAGCTAGCGACTTCAAAAAAGCTCCTAAATGCGACTAGAAGTAGTCCAATTTACCATAAATTGTCCAAAATGGCAACAATGTCAAAAGCCAAACTTTGTGGGAATGAAGTGTTGCCAGATTAGGCCCAAAGAAGTTGTCCAATTTGTGGTATATTGTCCAAAATGGCAATAATGTCAAAAGGCCAAATTTGTGGGATTGTAGTGTTGCCATATTGGGCCCAATAAACCCTGCCACTGAAAAAAAAATTTTTTTTACTTCCTCTTGCCTCACTCTCCTAGGGATAGGAGGGGGAACTACACTTTGAGTTCGAACTGGACGGCCACCCTGGTTATCACTAGGAATGATTTAGACCCTGAAGGCGACATTCTAATTAAATCCTGTTAACTAAAGCATAACTTTTCACATTGTATGTACTTGTAAATGAAGTCGAGCATGTCGAAGGAGCCCTCGATCAGGCGCTCCACAATGAAAGCCCTTTCCCTTCACGAACAATGCGATTCGAGAACGGAAAAGTATAGAAATTCATCACTGACGTTTTCCCACCGTTCAACAATGGCCGTCTCCAAATTTAGATCCGCACAAAAGCCCTTATTCCACTTTCACGGAAAGATAAACGCCCTCGTCAATATTGTTTTTGAAAAACATAAGGATGACATTTTTAAATTTTATGATGAAATTCGATGCTGTCTATAGAAAAAGCAAAATCTCTGGGATTTCGTGACTATCAAAGCGGGTTTGATAAAAATACCGTCTTTTAATTTGACATAAAACCAATAACTTCCTAGCAAAATATGGAATTTAAAATTTTTATACGACTGTCACTGATATTTACGCCCGATGCGAGATTTAATGGCCTGTCCGACCTTGGTCAAAAATAAATCCCTCCACCCTCATATATTCATTAAATAAGAGCCATCTTTCATATTTTCCAGAGGGAACGTTTTAATGTTTCGGAATGTTTAAAAAAATGTCCTTTGAATAATTTGAATGAGAAAAGGGAAGGGGTGAGGAACTTTTAAAAAATGGCAAAGGGTTCGGGAAATCCTGCGAGGAAAGAGTTCCTTTTCTGAGTTATCAATAAGGACCCTAGAGTCGACAATTCAATTTCCTTATGTCTGAAAGATTTTTTTTTTCTTTAAGTAAAACCCCCGTCATCTGTAGATTGGGCAAGGTTTCCATCGTATATGACCTTTTCAGCTTTCTTTGCTTTTTTTTTCCATGTCAATATTTTACCCGAGTTCGGTATTAAAAGGGTCAACTCGAACCCTTCAAAATGACTTTTTTTTTTTTCCAACTTAATTTATTTCGTCCTTTTTATTTAAATAAATATAAACTTTTTTTGAAAGGAAAACAATTTTTTTTCTGATTTCCCAGTAAAAACTACGAGTATGATTTAAAGAAAAGGTTTCGAGTAAGTTTTTTAAAATTCAAAGCGCAACTTCAACCCTCTACGTGATCCAATTAGGTAAGTCAATTTTTGTCTTTTAGAAAACTTTTTTTTTCCTTTAAAATCAATGAGATTTTTCGCAAAAATTCGATAACCTCCAATCAAATTCGAGTCTTACTGAAAATCAAACAGAACAGAAGGCTGCAGCCACTTTGGACTATTCCGATCGAAGCAGTTGAGCAGGTAATCGGAATGGGTACAGCAGGTTTACGTATTGATTTTTGGCTTACCAAAGGAAATTGGTTTCCATCACAAAATGTCATGGAAGTCGATTTTTGGGAGAAAAAAAATGGTTTACGTACTTGGTTTATTTAAGAAATCGGTTGCCAAACGTCCGTATTGGTTCCCACATCCCCCAGGTACCAGGGCCGTATGGGTTCCCAGTCAATGAGGGGGCCTGGACGTTTCGGTTCCCGCTCAACAAAATTTTTCTACCCATTTTACAAGTTAAGAGTAATATCAGGAGGGGGATTGAAAATGGTGGAGTTTGTATATTCATATTTAAGACTTCCTGTGGAGGGACCACTTCAAAATATATATGAAGGTTAGGAGTTAGAGCTGTCATTAGGTACTTATTAGTATACTAGGAACCATATAGGTGGAATCCACATCCATCTATGGGTGGCCTCCGTATCTATCTATAGGTTGCCTCCACATCCATCTATAGGTCTACCTATGCGGACGGTGCCCAGGTAGCAAAGTTCGCAACTCGGGAACCGATAAGGTATCATCCAATTTTCTTGTAAAATTGGTTTAGGTAGTTTGTTTATTAGGGTTTTCTTCGAAAAATGGTTTACTGGACGAAAATGGTTTACTTTGGTGTATAGATTTTTGGTTTACCAGAGGAAATTTTTTTATTGCTTTCCATGAGAAAATGGTTAAGTCGATTTTTGGGTGATCTGGTGAAAATGAAAATAAAAATATCATTCTACAAGTCAACTCGTTAGTCAGGCTGAGAAGCCGTCCGGATACTCATGATTTGTCACCGAAAAGCTAGCGACGTCAAAGCCAAAACTTTGTCGACAAATTGTTCGAGACGAGTTCGCCGAGTCTCAAAGTTGTTGATTAAATTTTAAGTCGACTCCTCAACCTATTCATTTTATACGCAAATAAAAATTTAACGCGCCTAATATTCGGTAGAGAAAGAAAGAAGAGAAATCCCATTTCTGTCTAGGATTAAACTTACCCTCCGAGATTGGTGACGTAGGAGAAGGGGGTGTCGAAGGAAAAGTGCCCCCCCCCCCCCAAGTCCCAAGAGTCTCTTGCTACCCACGCAATTCCCTAACTCTGAGAAAAGTCCTTCCCTTACAAATAAAGTAAAATTTCGTATCTTCTAAACTTTCTTTGATTACGGAATCCTGAAGTGGTTCGAGTAAATTCAAAATTAAATTTGTCAAATTAGAGAGTACAGGTAGGATCGGCTAAGAGGCTTAACTAATTCAAAGCATACTCTAAGAGCCTTTCGAGGTCTAACTCAACTAAACTCTGCGGTCTCGATAGAATTTCTATTAACTTCCTAGCATAGTCGATCAATCTTCATTAGCAATATAATAATCTCCCTTTCAACAGTAATTACTAGGGAATATACATATTTGTCATCCTTAGAGCATCCTTATCATCTTTAGGTCTCCTATAGCTCCCACTCCTGGTAACCAGTCTCCCATCACCTCCCCCACCACCCTATCACCTTCTGTATCACCTCCACTATCTCGAGAATAGTTCAAAACCAAGAAAAAGTTCTATCTCGTCCAAAAGGGCTCACACCTAGCCAATTATGAGAAAAATTTATTTTCAACTTTCTATAATGTTATTGAGGCTTTTGTCGAAAGCAGGGAGCCAACGTTTCATCCCATAAAATGGTTTTTAATTTAGTTTATAAAGTTAAGAAACAAAAATAAAATTAAAGTTATAAAAAAAGAATTTCCTTGTTAAAAATCGGCAGCGGTAATGGTCTTGAAGGGTTAACGAGCTTTGTTGAAAGAGATGAAAAAAAATTTTTATAAATTTTTTTTTTTATTCCTTCGACAAAATTGATACCCTAATTGGATTTTTATGTCTTAAAATTAAGCATGTTTTGTTTTTATACAGAAATAAAAATCCAGTTTTTAACTTCCAAGGTAGTTCGGCTGGGCGGAACGCTCCCACCTCCCTAGATTTTAAACAGACTCTTCATTTTGTTAACGAAATTGACAATTGTAACTTATTTTGTTATGTTTTAAGGAAATTGTTTTTCTCAAGTGTGATAAACGGCTTCGCCATGAAGGCTCTGATAACGAATTCGACTCCCTTGATAAATTAAGCGCAAACCGTCGGTTTTAATCATCCTCCCTTCTAAGGTCAAAAATAAATTTCCTCTTTTTTTTTCAGATATAATAAAACTTAATGAAAAAACGTCCCAATTTTCGAAAAGTCGATTGTGAACTGCGTAGGTTGAGGTCTCGTGTGTGACGTCGAGTGGGCCTGGATTAGACAAGCCAGAACAAAAGAGCGAAAAAAATTAGAGGAATTAATTTTTTATTCAAAAAAGTTATAAATAAAAGAAGGTAAAACTTTTATTCAAATAGGTCTCTAAAAAAAGGTTTAAAAAGGTCGATATGTCTCTGGAGGCTTCAACAGCGCTCGGGGGACGCCTTCTAGCTTAAAACACTTTTTATATTATCATAAGCCTCCCTTTAAACAATAGCAACTCTTTGTTATAAATAAAATTTCAAGGCGTGCTATATCGTCTAAAGATACAATTTCAAGCTCAAGATTGTATGGAAAAGTAGGGAGGAAGTTGGAAAAGTTGGTTAATTTTATTCAGAGTCATGTAATTTAGATGGCTACAAAGCTTCGCGTGGGAAAATTTGCCATCCACCACCTTTTTGCATAATAATCATCAAGTGGAATTTTCCTGAAATAACATTTGAAAGCGAATAGCCACAAAAATAAGTCTAGAAAATGAATGGAACTGATTTGACTTCATAGATGTGTTTGAACTAGTGAGGTGGTGAAAATGTCCCCACCTCTAACCATGAGCTCAAGGAGGAAGTTAAAGGTCAAAGTTAAAGTACTATTGGGTCAAGACATTTCATAACTATGGAACGTTTTCCAAAAAGTTCTATTGTGGTTTGGAAAACGGTTTCTTTTGGCGATTTTGGAACATTATCTCATTTTCCATACCTTTATTTCGCAAAACGAAATGTCCTAGAAAGTCAAAACTAACTTTTTGAAGGAAATTAAATCACATAAGACAAATACTTAGATCAGGCCAATCTTTTTGAACTTTCAAAAACAGCCGCTGGAGCTTGCTGGAACCTCGTAGTCTCGCACATTTTCCAAAACCTAAGCTTCTCAACTGCAAATTCTTCCCAAAATAATGGGTCATTTTGACCCTAAGACCTTTCCTAGACTCTTTTAAAAAATTTTGGGTCCGATAATTTTTAGTAATGGAATGATTGAGTTAACTTTAATAATTTATGCTAATTCAGTCAGAATCGATTAAATCTGGGTTGAGATAGGTTATTTGCTTTTTTTTTCTCTCGGCCTTTCGTTCTGGAATTCTCTTTCCTTCCGAACCATAAAGTTGACGATGACGAAATCTCCGTCTTGGGACTTTACGACAACGAGAGGTTATAAGAGTGGAAAAACGATTTCTGAAAGGATTTTAACCACACTCTCGTGTAGGTTAGACTTTTTATTACTTCATTTTCAAAGAGAAAAATTGTCAAAATCCGCTAAAAAAACTGAAAGGACAAAGAGAATAAATTTTCATGATAAAAACCACTTTTTAAACGAAAAAAAAAATACATACATGAAAAAATTGAAAAACATAAGCAGAGCTATCCAAAAGTTTTAAAGAGGGAAAGAAAAAAATTGCTTTGATAAAACGCGTGAAACTTGATTTAAAGTTTTCGACTAATTGCCAGTCACACGCCAACCTTCATTGAGAAACTTTAAATTACCTTGACAACCGCGAATCAGAATATGAACGAAGGATGATGTTAGTGGCACGGCGGAAGCGAATTTTCAAAGTAATTAATCGTCGAGCATTTTGCTAAACTATGTAATTAAACAATTTGATGGCAATCATTGGGGTGAAAGAGTTAAACGAAATTGGCAGGATGGGATTTCCTCACTATCATCCACGACGTCTTCTTCCTCCACTATTTTTCGCCAAACCCTATCTTTACTATGCCTCCCTTATCTTCCCCCACCCTAAAAGTGGTCATTTTGTGGCAAAAGAATGAAATCTAGATATATAGGGCCTATTTTTGTTCAAAAAACGATCAAAACTCAAGCTAAAAAGAGCCATTTTTTGTCGCAAAGGAAAAAAATGTAGGTAAAAGGGTCACTAATGTCCAAAAATCGAGGTAAAATGGCCCCTAGTGTCCAAAAAGGATCAAAAATCAAGCTAAATACCTAAAAGGGCCCTTTTCATAGTAAAGGAACAAAATCTGGTTAAAAAGATCTGTAGCGCCCAAAAAGGTCAAAAATCAAGCAAAAAATACTTTTTTTTTTTTTTGTATTTAAGGAACAAAACCTAATTCAAGAAGGCCTAAAGTCAAAAAAGGTTATAAATCAAGCTAAAACGTGCCCTTTTCGTCACAAAAGAAAATAATCTAGTTAAAAGGGCACTTTGTGTCCCAAAAAGATCAAAAGCCTAGTTAAAAAAGGTCCCGTACTCCGTAGTGTCCAAAAAAGATCGAAAATCGGGCTTAAAAGGGCCCCTGGTGTCCAAAAAGGATCAAAATACACGCTAAAAGATCCCCTAGTGTCCAAAAAAGATAAAGAAATCAAGCTAAAAGGGGCCCCTAGTGTTAAAAAAGGCTTTTAAAAAATCAAGATAATTAGGCCCCCTAGTGTCCAAAAAGGATCAAAATTCAAGCTAAAAGATCACCTAGTGTCTAAAAAAGATTAAAAAATCAAGCTAAAAGGGGTTCCTAGTGTTAAAAAAGGCTTTAAAAAGATCAAGATAATAAGGCCGCCAAGTGTCCAAAAAAGATCAAAAGTCAAGCTAAAAGATTCCTTAGTGTCCAAAAGAGATAAAAAAATCAAGCTAAAAAAGGGCACTTTTCATAGTAAAGGAACAAAATCTGGTTATAAGGGCCCCTTGTGTCCAAAAAAGATCAAAAACCACCAACCTAAGGAGGGCCCGTAGTGTCCAAAAAGGATAAAATCAAGATAATAAGGGTCCCTAATGTCCAAAAAGGATCAAAAATCAAGCTAAAACGTTTCCCAAAAGATTGAAATCGGGATGAGCCGCCCTTCCCCAAAGCCCCCTTTTCCTAATCCCATATTTCCTCCTTCCCCTATCGTACCTCAAATCCCATTTTGATTTTTAGTACATGAATATGGAGCCATCACTGATCAACCATCCATGTTCTAACCTAGGTAGACCCTTTCTTCCCCAAAACCTCCAGCTTACCCAATTTTTCCTTCCTCCCTATCTTTCACAAAATCCTTCACCGTTTCGTCCCATTTTGTCAAAAACTGTCTTTTCCCTCTAAAAAGGCTCTAAGTTATCTACCTTATAGTTTAAATAATCCTAAAATCCAGCTAAAAATTCATGTCTCATTCCAAGGGGCTAAAAATCCTAAACTTGGCCAGAGCACAATATCAAATAAAATAAAAAAATCTCACATCTCGGCTCCAAACTTATCTGGTGATCAGGACGCTCTAAGGATATCGAAACCCGATAAACTGACGTATAGGTTGTCTACTACAAAACAATTAGACGTCACCGCCCTAAAAGATCTCGATTATTTGTCCCTCCTTTATACAGTTTTTTCACTGTTTAAAAGCTTTTAAACACAAAAATGAGGACATTAGGGTTAAAATTTGACGGGTTCTTTATTTTTTTGTTCCTTTGTTCCCGAGCAAACAAAAGATCCGTTGTCCAATGGTTGATAAAGGTTTAATCCTTTAAGCCCACCTTTCCAATCTCCTGATTACATTCAAGTTATCGATTGATGAAAGAAAATAATAATAATTTAGAGACGTAAATGCCACAGGTTGTCACGTGATATGAGTCAACAGGTTCGGAAGAAAAGGCGATTCTTACCTCTGACGCAGGAATGAAGTTGGAGGAAGTGGGCCCTCATGTCTCGAAGCTGTTCGACCCTCAGAGCTTCCCCGGGGGCTTCGATGGCCGAAAATATCCCCGCCCCCAGAAGAAGATAAAAGAAGTAGAAGGCGGTAAAACAGAGGAGCCTCACCGAGGAGACGTTCATTTCTGGACCCGCGTTTTTTACATCCCCAAAGCGCCAATGAGAAGCATTACCAACATTCTAGAGTCTGTAAACACCAAATATAAAGTGGAGAAATTCCAAAGATCGCTATGGCACATTCACAAATCCTCAAATCGAAATTCTAATCTTAAGTCTCCCAAATTACCAAAATTTTTCCAACTAAAAATGCTCGCACAGAAGTTAAATTTGACATTTGAACAGAAATATCTTAGGAGGGACTGCTTACTTTCTGATAAATTTGGCTTCTTCTCAATAAAATTGGGTCCTTGAGAGTGATTAGCCTATTTTATTACTTCCTTTCTTTTTAAATACCTATTTCCTACCTCGTATAAGATCCACATTATCCCTCAATACCCCAGAAATACGGTAAAAGTGAATTATCTTGGCAAATTTTTCATTCTCCACTTTCCATCGAATGAACATTCTCTAGAAGTTTATGGAAGACGGACTGTCCACCCCCTCAGCCAACCCCCTTCACGCAAGCGCCCTCTTCCCTCTCAAAACGCACAAACTGTCTAAACCCCCCAACGGGCCCTACCACACTAGTTACGCATCTAACTTCAAACCTCGACTTTCTCAGGTAAAAAAAAAAAGTTCACCGCAATTTATACTCAACCACCGCCAGGTTGTTGAATACAAATTTTCAAAATGAGCTTCAAATATTTTCTTTATAACGTTAGACGTGCAAAATAATTTTTTTTTAAATAAACAAATCAAATTATTATTTAATTTTAAATAAAAAAAAATTATTTTATTATTTTTTTCAAGTTAAAAAAAAATTAATAAAAGTTGAAAAATTTAATTTAATATTTTAAGAATAAAAAAAAATTTTTTCTCCAAATTTTATTAAAAAAAACATTTTTAGGAGCTGTCCAGATAATTTTTTAAAAATAAAATAATTTGCTTTCTGCTTAAAATTTGTAATAAATGAAAAATATAATTTATGAAATATAAAATTTAGTTGTAAAATTTTTGTGGGGGGTTAAAAGGTAAAATAGGCTTAAGAAAAACAAATTTCATTAGGGAAGAAAAGGTTGGTTGCCGAGGTGACGAGTTGGTATCGATTGTAAACAGGGGTTGCGAATGATGGCCGCTAGATGGCTCCAAGATCTCTCCTATTGATATACTTCTCTATAAATAGGCCCCTTCTTTCCATTCTAACGTCAAAAAAAACTACAAAATTGTCTTTTTTTATGATCGAAAATATGGGTAAGTGATTGTTTACTTCAAACTCCTTTTTTAAGTGGGGGATGTCGGAAAGGGGTTCTTAAGTGGAGGGGGGAGGATAAATGACTTAATTTATGCGATAAAGACTTCGCGAGTCTGGGGCAAACTTTGGCCCGTTATCGTTGTTTTGATTAGTCGATATGGGGGCTCAATTTTCATTAATTTCACCCTCAAATCTTACCGAAAACATTAAAAAAAAAAATGGTTCAAGCGTAAATGAAACTTTAGGTATGGTGTCCTCTATGAAATTGTTTTCCTGAAATTCCCAAGTATCGTGCTGAACTTCAGTTCTTCAATCAGGGAACTTCAAAAACAAAACTGATGTCCCTAAGAGTCTTGCTGAACTGTATAACTTGCCCCTGTTTAGTTTTTATTGTGGGAACTTCAAAAAAACCAAACCTGAAGTGCCCAAAAGTCTTGCCGAACTTTATAACGGAAATATCAGGCCGAGATCTTCCCATTTTAGTTTTTGAAGTTCAAATTGACTTGAAAAGGAACATGAGAAGACGGTTTCATGAAATACCCAAGGGTCGTGCAGAACTGTATAACTTGCGCCTGTTACCTGAAGTCTTACCACGAACCTGTGTTTTTTTTTAAATTTTAGGTACTTTAAACACCGGATTTCCTCATTTTTCATTGAATACGAAAAGGAAAATAACAATTTTCAGAATATAAAAACGTCCCCATATATCGAAAAAAGGGGTTGGTTTTTAGTTTCCTCTCCGGATGCGGTCATTTATTACACGGATCCCGGAAAATACGGAATATCACAAAAAAAAAGCCGAGATGCCCCCTTTCTCCGGGACATTGTGGCCTTTAAATCATTTTTAGTCGTACAATTTTTATAGCCGGACGTTTTTTATTATTTACAAGCCGATAAATCAGTTCAAGTGCCTTTAAATTATGCTTAGAATATTCATGCGGAAAAATGCCGTTTGGATTTTCATTATAAATTATTTAAAGTTTAAAAAATTCATCTCTCTGGTTTTATAAGACGACTTAGTTTCAAAAGGAAGTTTCAACTTTGACCATCGATATCTCCTGAACGGCTGGACCGATTTCAACTTTTAAAAGCCGATTAGACGCAAAATTTAGTCATCTTTAATTTTGTACTAAGTGCTCAAGTCGCCAGA
Source organism: Orius laevigatus (assembly GCA_018703685.1). NCBI lineage: Eukaryota > Metazoa > Arthropoda > Insecta > Hemiptera > Anthocoridae > Orius > Orius laevigatus. The sequence goes on from JAGWEN010000125.1 coordinate 168,477, forward strand.
ACTAAGAGGTTTCAAGATAGAGGTCAAAAAAACACAAAGTAGAGCCAATTTGGGACGGTTTTTCAAAATGGCGGACGACGCACTAGGAACTGGTTGACGTTAACTTGGATTCAGAACTATTTAACGGTTCTAAACAAGATAAAACCAAACCTTTTGCATGGAAGAGACCTTTTTTGACCTCTGCCTCTTCTACTACAAGATTTACTAACTACTTTAGTGACGTCACGTAACCCCCTCTCCTCAGATGTCTATTTTTCAACGCAGGATACAATTTTAAACGCCATTGTTTTTAGTTTTTATTGCTATCAAATTTAATATATCTTTCAATTGAGTATTTTATTGGGATTTTTCGCCTGAGCCATAGCGTGGCTCCAGTTTATTAAAAAACCCGATTCAACAAGTGAACAATTGGACCATTAGAACGTTATCGGAATTTAGATAGCCAGGAATCAGATAATTTTTTTTATTAGCCGACTCTTTGAAAAGAGATCAACAAGTGATATTGTCCCCATTCGATTTACAAGCCCGAACAATTTTATTTTTATCGTTTGTCCCCCGAAAAGTAAGAAAAATACGATAATGAAGAGTTTTCCACACGAGTTAGGTCTAATTTTACGCTTGAATTGAACCAAAAAGTGCCTAATAACTTGGCAACTCGTTTGCCACAAACCTCCCCACTCCCATGTTTATAATTAGGTACCCCCCTCGATTCCTGAAATCCAGCCATGCTCGGCTTAATTACTAAAGAGCCCCTATATCGAACACACGTATCCCTTTAATCACGCTCCCCCCCTCCCCCTCACCAAGATCCGCAACAACAAAAGGAATTCTTAACGAGCCATTAACTATGGAGGAGCATCAAATATTCACCAAAACATAAAACGTCAAAGTTGACTGAAATACGAAAACTCGGGTTTTGTATAGTTGGGCGGAACGCTCCCCTTGGTTTGCCATTTAACCAGCCAATTATCTACGTTTGGCTTAACGAAAAAAATTATCCAAGTAAACCCCCTTAATTTTGAGCGAGGAATCGATTGGGATCAATAACTTATGGATTAGACATACAAGGTGCTCCAGAAAGACCCTAACTTCGCTATTTTGAGTAGGAATCCTATGCTTTGAGAAAAGAAATAAATTCTACGCTTGATTTCCTTTAACTTTTACTTGAAACAATTTTTTGATAGGGCCAAACGTTCTGGAGTTACGCCTGCATGTTAGGTGATAAGAAGTCTTAAGGCTGTGCTAAACCACGTGGATTCACTATTCCGGCTTTTTCTCCGGATCTAATGAATATTTTTTAATAATTTTTTTTAAATCATTAAAAAAATAAACCGATGTATTCATGTGCGAGTTTTTCCTTTTTTGAAAACTATTTTCTGAAAGAGCCTTTTATATCATATGCTCACTAATTTTGGAGACATCATGAACATTTTTAATTTTTCCTAGAACGAATAAGACTGAGAAATCAAAAATCGGTTCAGTAGTTTCGGAGAAAACACGGGAAATCGAAATTTTAAAAACCGGTCTTCAGGTGCTACCACCTGACGGTAATTTTTCCAACTAAAATAAAAAACTTCAACTACTAAACTAAACTTCAACATTGAAGTGAAAGTTACTGGAAGTAATGCGTAAAATCGATTCTCACCGTCAAATCATTAGTTTTTATATAAAATAAAGAAGTTAAGGTCGTTCTGGAGCACCCTGTATGTTGGATCCAAAAGTTATTGATTCCACTAGCTTCCTTGCTGAAATTTAAGGGGGTTTACTTAGTTACTTTAGGTCAAAATTTTGGCAGATAATCGGCTCCTCCGACGCCTGGGATATGCACCTGCATCTCAATGGTCTGACCTGGAAGGCATTGTTTTTTGTTATTTCCGAAGCAATAAATGGTCAAAGCGTGATCGGTTGTTTTTTTCCCTTTTCCCTTCTTTTCCGCCGGCCTTGATAAATGGGATGAGGGCGTAAACAACCCCCGGTGGATACACAAGGAGAGATTTCAAAGAAAACAACCGGAGGGATACTTCTTTAGGCTTTTCTATTAAAATCTTGTTTTTGCACCCTAAAGGCTTGTTTTTTTATTCTTCTCCTTTTAGCCCTCAAGAGGAAAGACGTTTTTAACGACTTTCCAATATAACACAAAATTTGTTCTTTTTCCTTGAAATTCTTTAGTTCTCTTCAATTCTTAAGTTCAATTTTCAGGTGAGGGGGTGGATTTTATACAATAAGTAACCTAAAACGAAAAAAAAAAATCCAAGAAATAACCGCACGAAAAGCGGAAACATCCCGTCTAAATCTACATATAAAATTTAGTACATAATCATAGGTTTTCATAATTTAAAAGTGGAGAATATGTGTAGGAACATTTCTTGTTTGAAGTTTACGTGACAAAAGGAGTTTTTGACCGGTCCTTATTAGGTTTGAACACGACCTTCCGTGCTGGCCCTTATCTCCCTTCCAATTTTCACTCCCTCTTATCCATTTTTCCCCTCTAGATTAATTGTCGAACAAGGGTATCTCATGTTAGAAACACATATCGTAAATTTTACAGATAAAATCGACTTTTTTTGGAGGTTTTTTGTGACGTTTTTCGTTTTTTTGTTGCAGAAATGGAAGAAAACTGTACGGAATGGCTGGAACTGGGGCCTCCGCCTGATATGATATTAACGCTCCCGCCCCCTCCTCTACCGAGCTACTTGCAGATAACAATGAACCAGAGTTTCAAACCTTGCACGAACTTGTGCGACACAGCTTCGCCCAACAATGGCGGCATTCAATTCATTGAGCTTCCACCGCATGGTAAACCCCCTTTTCTTATGTAAACAATCTCGAGGGAAACTCGAACCACTTGCATTCTTCGTTTAAAATCTTCAAATAGGCCTTTTGTGAAGAGAAGAACGTTCTCGGCGATATTTAACAAAATATGACTTTTCTTTAGTAAATCAATACAATAAATTATCTATAAGTCCATAAGTCATATTTGATTAGGTCTTTTTTATCGGGAAAAGTAAAAAAAAAAAAAAGTTCAAAACCTGGTCGTCCACGAGATCCTGACCTCCTGTTGGTCCACTGCTGCACTCCCATGGGTCAACTAGTTCCTCACCTTCCATAAGTATACTAGCCCCAGGCCGGCCTCCTATTGGTCCAACAGTTTCTGACCTCCAATTCGGCAACTGGCCTCCTATTGGTCCAAGAGTTCATGGGCTCACAATCTTGCACGTGTTCCTGACAGCTAAGAGGCTTCTTAATGTTCAACTTGTTCCTTCCCAGGAGAAAGATTTTTATAGGACCGTACACCTTCTTATTTTCTTATAAATCGAGTAATTTTTCACCTTTTCGCATATGTCGGCATAAAGAGGCAATTTCGCTTTATTCACGTCTCCCCCCCCCCACCTCCACCACCACTTCCTCCCCCTTAACTAAACAAATAACGTCCCGTATGTTTTTCCTACGTGAGAAAACGCCCACCGACCTTATTTTCCGACCCTTTTCTTATTTTGCCCGCAAATTGCGACCCTCTATTTGATTTACTTCAAATTGGACTCGCATTTGATATTTCATTTTACGTCATTTTGATGTTACGTAGCCGATCTACGTCAACGTTATCCTTTTTAGCCATATTAGTCTTCTAGGTTCAACCTAATAAAGACGATTGGAACGAAGTTTACGTTTCCCATTAAATCCACGCAAACGGCATTGAATTTCATCTTCCTTGCAAAATTAAGGCAAGGAGGAATCCGATCCTAAACCACTCGCACTAAAAGGTTAAAGCTAAAGCGTTCATTAATCTTCCAAGAAGCTTCCGATTTGTTTGTCGTCGTAGTCCAGTCAATCTACGCCCGAAAAGTGCAAAAATATTAAAAAATTAGGTATTTTGTTTCTCTACGGGAATGTGTACGGGTTTTGTAGGGTACGATGAGCTGTTTCCAAATCTGTTAATAGTTTCAAAATCGGTTAAAAAACGGCGTCGTAATCGCTGTCACAAGATTTAGAGGGTGCAGGGGGTGGGGAGCGTCTGGGGGTCGTAAATCAAGATTAGACGGAGATGACAGGTGCAAAGCATTTTTTTGGTGTTCGATGGCCCTAGATTCTTTTCTTTCGTGTTTTTTTTTCAAAAATATTACTTTTTATTAATTTTGCCTTCTCCCATTCTGAAGGTAGTGGAAGCTTTCCGATCGTACAAGAGGTCGAAAAATTTTTTGTCCTCCAAAATTTAAATTTTCACTTGCGTTTTGAATTTTAGACGATTCCGAACAAAGGTTCCGTGTCTCTGTCTGTCCGTCCGTCCTTCCGTCTGTCCATTTTATATGTATATTACAAAAAAAAAAAAAAATTAAAAAATTAAAAAAAAAATAAATAAATAGAATAAAAAAAGAAACAAAAAAAGAGAAAAAAGGGGGGGGCCCTGACGGAGGTTTTCGCCCTATAGCCGTAGCACCCTTGACCGAAACCAACACTCAATGAATGGGCGGCCCTAATTCGCCCAGGCCTCAGACGGAATGGGAATTTTAAAATTTTCATACATAGTACCTTAGTTCAGTTGAGTCAGTCCGGAATCCGGCCAAAACCAACACCACCGAACGGGGGGGACCGGGTCCCCGGGACCCATGGTCGTAATTTTGCTGAATTTACCCCCCACCCCCCACCCACACCTGTTTATCGTTAATTTTTTTTTTTTTCTTTTTTTTGCGAATTGTGTTTGAAAGGTACATAATTTGCATTCTCTACAACTTTTACGAAATTCACTTTTTGGATAGATGAAATCTTCAACTCTTCCCTTTGTCGCCTCATAGCTCGGATACGTTAGTAGGTCTTAAAAAAAATCTTACGTAATTAAATGTATAGTAAATTCAATAAGCTTTATTTTTCGTATTTACAATTTTTCGCATACGACTTACAGTTTTCGAGATTATTGGCGAAAAATTATTTAAAAATTCTCCTTCAAAATGTTTTGTAAACTTATTTATTTATTTATTTATTTTTTTTATGAGGGAATCTGTAAAAAATAATTGTGTCTGCTTTGAGTTTGATTTTTAATCCCTCCTTTTTTAAGGAAAAAACAAAGGCGAAACCGATGGCTTTTCCTATTCTTTCATCTCCTAGGTCTTTCCTCGCATAATTCAATTTCAATCTCTCACAAGAAAATAGTAACACCACACACACACACATCTTTCAAGGAATAAAACAAAAAAATATGCAGTAAAATTAAGAAGAAAAAAAATAAGGGAAAAGGAGAGTAGTAATCACCGTAAATAAAGTAAAGCAGAGCTGATCGGCTGGACCAAAGTCCTCTTCATTTCGCCCGACTCTGCTTATCAGTCAGTTTAAAAAAGTGAGTGAAAACATTTTTTTTTAATTCATGAACTATACGTACAAAGCAATTGTGATTCCATAAATTATGGCGCAATTTTTTTTACATATTTCTTTATTTTATCTTATTAGGATTGCAAATTTGTCCAGTGTACAGAGCATTTTCACCTAATGGTCCATTTGGGTCCCAATAACGTCATGTTTTTGAAGAGTGCCAATAAAAGCTTTCCCGGCACAATTTTTAAAACAATAAAATCTTTTACATCAACTTTTGCAGGATAAGGTCCTGTTGGATAAGTCCTGGATAAGGTAGACTGGATTAAATTAAATGTGTTTATTTTTTATTAGCAAAAATTTTTCCTTATTTTTCAATGGATCCTGCATATTACAAATTTTATTGACTTGAAGCCAACCTAATGACAGTGTGTTAACCTGTCATCTGCGTATCTTGATTTACGACCCCAGACGCGCCCCACCCCCCGCACCGTCTAAATCTTGTGACAGCGATTACGACGCCGTTTTTTAACCGATTTTGAAATTATTAACAGATTTGGAAACAGCTCGTCGTACCCTACAAAACGTGTAACCTGGTTTTTTGAAAAAAAAGTTTTCCCGCGAAAATTCGTTCCCGATTTTCCGGAAGAAAATTTTTTTTCGGAAAAAGTGCTCTCAGATCAGTCTAGAGTTTTCCGAATTAAAGAGAATGCGCTTTTCAGAAAAAAAATCGGACCATTTTTAGTGCCCAAAACGAGGAAAAAAACGTTTCGACATCTTCCCTCTCTCTCGCACACTTGGTAGAATTTAATTGTCGGATCCGCCTTAAACCGCTCCTGAGGCCAAACGGCACTGGTTTCAGTTCGGGACTTCCGTTTGGTTAATCAGTTGACCAACCCCTACACATTCCCGTAGAAAAACAAAATAGTAGATGCGTAGATTGACTGGATTATCGGTGGAAACACTGTTGAAGAAAAGATTCGGAAACGGGGCGAGGAATTCGGGTGACAGAAAAGTCACTTTTTCAATGTTCCCTTGTAATCCTCTCAGATCGAGATTAAGGGAATCGAAGCGTGAAAACGCCTCCCCGGCAAACGATAAATTCTACTCCGTTCTAAACCTTTTAGATCTTTCGAAATTAGACGAAATAAGAAGATTTATATTTTATATCCGCCAATTATAAGCCATTATTACAGTGAGAGAGCAATCTAAGAGGTTCATGCCCTCGGAGCATAAATTTCTCATAAAAAAGCTCATTGTCAACTTTACAGGGAAAACAGCTTTAATTTGGTTTGCAAATTAAATTTAAATTTAAAAGATTCCAGGGTCGTTTTGTGCTAAAAGATAGGTGGGTAATTGTTTTGAATAATGTTGAATTTATACACGGCTTCTATTTTTTGTCTTTTTTTAAAGGGTTTAAAAGAAAAAAAGTTGTTTATGAATAATTCATAAGGATAGCCCTACCAGCACGCCTGGAGCTTTGCTACCGTTGGATATCATCCTTCACAATAATTCACTTTTATCCAACAATTTTTTTTACTTCCATCTCCCTTTTCATCCCTTCTTTTTAGAGAGTAAAAACAATTGGGAGATGACTTCAATCGTTTTTTTTTTAGGGTGGGTTGAACGGGACAGTCCCGGTTTTTTCGTCAAATGTCCCGCAAATTTTCAGGGACAATTTTAGGACCTATTGACTAGTCAAAATCTAGCCAAAAGAGTATTTTTAATGTCAAACTGGGTCAAAAACTGTATGAAAAGTGTCTTTCGTTGTAAAAAATAAATAAATAAATAAATAAAAGAAAGGGTCAAAATCCAGCTGGAAAGGGTCTTTTCTTGTTGTATAGTATGTCTTATTGTACGACTGAAAAGAGTCTATTCTAATCGAAAAAGGGCATTTTCTTGTCAAAAATGATTCAAAATCTGTCTGAGAAGGGTCTTTTCTTGTCAAAAAGGGTCAAAATATGTCTGAAAAGGGTCTTTTTTTGTCATAAAGGGTCAAAATCTGGCAGAAAATTGTCTTTTCTTGTTGAAAATTGTATGTACGAAATCTCTCCGAAATTTCTCTGTCAAAGCAAGTTTTAAAATCAGGCTTGATTATCTTTTTGGACTACATATCATCGTCCAAGAAATGGATGGAGAGGCCAACGTGTGTTGCGTAAAAATCTTTAGAAATGCGCAAAATCATTCTTTACGAAGACTTATCAAAACATAAAATAAATTAAATAACTCGGTAGGTGCTTCCGGAAAATTCGTCTTTGGATAAAAAGAGCCATTATTTCTCTTTTTATTTGCGATAAATTTTTTTCTTTTTAGTCTCGGTTGGGTAAATTGACCAGAAAAAGGTTCACAAATTGGCTTTTTTATGTCGACTCTAGATTTTTATCAAAGAGAAATATCTCCGGCTCTTCCTTTTAAGTCGATGGAACAAAAGAAATAGTGAGAGAGAGAAAAAAAAAAGGAGCTAAAAAGGTTTTAAGTGCATAGAAATAAAATGAAAGTCCATTTTTATCGTCTTAAACACCTTTTTTTTTCTGTTAATATAATATGATTCAAAAGGTTTTAAATTTTTGAATGATCTTTATGGGAGAAGTTAAAGTCGGGTGGCGTCTAATTTATAGAAAAGGTGCTTTAAACTTTTGCCAAGTCGGGAATCTTCGCTTCATCCTTTGCTTTACGACCGAAAACTTTATAAGACTCGAATGTTTTTTTTATTGATGATCTCTTCGTCGGGGGAGCTACTGGTCACACAAAAAATTGTTGTTTTATGCTGAAAAGAAATTAATTTTCTGGTTATAAAGTTAATTAATGTTATTAATTAAATAAAAGAGGGGGGTTTTAAGTTATTAAAGGAGAGAGTAAGTGCGCCTCAGGGGTAATTAAGGGGAATTGTGCCAAATCAGACTTTACGGCTCCCTCTTGGATAAACGATGCGTGGCCCCTTTATTGCTTCGACTCCTTCAAACATTTTAATTGACTTCAATCGCCCTCTGGCCATTTCCTTCCTTCAACGAAAGCAAATCGATAGTGGGGCAAGACGGAGACTTCAAGAAAAAGTCCATTTATTCATAATCAAAGGGAACATCAGTTTTTGACATCTATAAGGGGACTTTTCCTTAGACACAAAATTTTGATTTCTTTATTTGGTTCAAGATGTGGTTTTCATGCAGGGGCGGACTGGGACCTTAGGGTGTGGGTGGGTTTTCAGTTAAGGGGGCGCGATTTTGCAGATTGGTCTTGTTTCGCACGAGGTCCCAAATTTTCCCGCTTTTTCACCCTAAATGTTGATGTTTTGAGGTTTTTGGACGAAAATTTGGGCTTCATAAATGTTGATTTTGAGGTTTTGACAAAAGAAATCGCACTTTACAAAACGTTGATTTTGAGGTTTTTTGACCAAAAATTAGTGCTCTTATAACATGTTGATTTGAGGTTTTTGACAGAAAAAATTAGGCTTCATTAAAGTTGATTTTGAGGTTTTTTTGACGAAAATTAGGCTTTACAAATGTTGATTTTGGAGGTTTTTCACGAATATTTGGGGATATTTGCACAAAAAAAAAATCTTGAACTTTCCCACACCCCCCTGGGGACAGTTTACGCCCCCCTAGGGGGGCGCCTCCAGTTTGGGAGCCACTGAGCAAAATAACGATTAAAAAAAAATTAAAAAGAAAAAAAAACCTGACCCGGGAGGGGGGCGTGCCGCCTCTATGTATTCTCGTTCTGTCGACCCGACCCCCCCGGGCCAGTCCGCCCCTGCCCCAAACGGTATTTGATAGATCATAAGGTTAATAAAAATACTAATCAAAACATCATATCTTCCAGCTTTAGGTAATAACGAACTTGACGATACCTGGCTGGTCATATTGATATCATGCAGTATCGGAGTTTTATTATTAGGATCCCTCCTGGCGCTCTTACTCCTCAAATGTCGAGAGTGAGTATTACAAAAATAAAATTAAAAAAATTTTAAAATTACTTTCTTGTGTAGGGAGCGTGGGGGAAAGACGGTTCCGGCGAGGGAAGAGGAGGAGGCGGTGAACGCGAAGAAGGCCTGCGAGGCTGTCATCTACCCGGGCGACTCTCGAGTACTTTGGGCGACGTTGACGCCCAGAGGGACGACACGACATGTCGCAGCCGGACATAACCTCAACACATTCGAAAATACCGGATTTACGGAAGAATTCAGGCCAAGGGTCTCCTCGCCGACTAGAATCGAACATCCGAACCTTCCGCCACTCAATCTTCCAGCTCATCGCACACTCAGACGGCAACCACCGAAAACACCATTATTATAAATAAAAGGCATCCCGAAAATTTGACGGAATCACTAGGGGTGGTACATCAGAGCCACTCTAGCAGCCTATTTCGGTCATTATTTTGCTACTAAAAACATCCTCAAATTTTTAATTGTAGATTTTTGTGACTGGCTATTTTATACGACTCCAAGCTCTTTGGAAGTACAAAAATAAATCTTTTATTTGGTGTTTATCAACATTTTCAATAGCCAGCCGTCCTTTTAAGGTAGAGGCAACAAAATTATACGAAAGTATACATTTTTATTACAAATTTGCTAAAAACAACATGGATGCTGAAAATTCGAGAATTTTTTTTTTTTTACATTTGAATTAATCAATCAAAAGATGATCCATCGGTCGACTTGAGGTTCAACTCCAGACAAAAATTAAGTCCGGGATCTACAGACCTCTCCACAAATACCCCCACTTCCACAAATCCATTCCCTCACTTTCCCCAACCTCCTCACTTCATTTCCTCCCCCACTCTCCCATCACTTCCCCACCCTCTCACAGCCTTTCACCACCTTCCCAACTCACCCATCACCTCCATTACCCTCCACAGTGGCTCAATTCGACTGATGGAAAGCCTTCAAGATCGCACTTAGTGCTCATTTACCTTTAAATCCGCATTTACCATAATAAAAACTCTGTTTAACACACAAAACGCACAAAATCCTTCTTCTATCAATAGAAAATTGAAAAATTACAATTCGCTTGGCGGGGCGGAACCCTACCTCGTTCTTAGATATCGGATTAGTCGGTTAGTATTGTAAATAGAGAACTGTTTGATATACGTTTAGGGAAATTCTTGTATTTGCGAAACCCCTTAGATATCAATTTCATCAAATATTTAGTCATCAAACACGCTTTCATTTAAATGTTTAAAAACGCTCAAGTGTTAAACAGCGTTTTTATTATTATTATTAACACAAAAAAAAGGTGCAATATTTAAGTTTTTATTAGTTTTATATTTTGGAAAAATTGTGATACGATAAAGCGTTTATTTAATAATAGCAACGAACTCCTTGAAGAAAAAAATGTTTTTTATTTTTGTTGATTTTATACAATTTGATGTTGAACGGAGGCGAAATTTGTAAATAAGCATTTTTCCTTTGTTTTGGTGCACGATTTGTTACCTGAGAAGTCAATTTTTGAGTCTTTTTATGAGCGTTCCTTTTCCCCTCCTCGATATTTTGTAAATAAAAATACTTATCCTCCGATTTTTCGTTTTTATTTATTTAAATACCTCACAAATCGAATAGGGGGATGAGAGCCGTCCATAGTCGTTGCTTATTAATTGATGTTCGAAATTTGGAATCAATGTTGGAATGTGGAATATCCACTATCAAAGAACCTCACACCTTTAATAGTAACAGCAATATATCAGATTCTACTACCACACCTAACAGCAGGGGCGTACCCAGGATCTTATTTCAGGGGGGGATGACAGGGGATGGCCGAAAAAAGCCTAAGACATTTTAATCATTGTTATTAGGTAGATTTTTTTTGAGATTGGGGTGAGAAAAATCTTTCGCATTTTAAGGCTTTTTCTTTTTCACGGAGAGGTATAAATGAATTTTTCTCAATACATATTAATGGTCTGGTAGAGGAGAATCCTCCAAAACTGGAACTTTTTAAAAAAGTGGGTTCTTTCCATTGGTGGGCGGAAGGCTGCCGTATTCCTCGCCCAACCTCTTAAGGTCCTGTCGGCACCTAGCCAGAAAGAAGGCTAGGCAGTGTGGGATAGGTAAAATTTACCAGCCAGGAAAATTCTCTTTATGCGACTAGGAAAAAACTTTTCCCTAATCTAATGTCTAAAAAATACCAAAAATCAAACTAAAAAGGGCCCTAAAGATACGGAATCTAGTTAAAAGAGTTCTAATGTCCAAAAATCGTGATAAAAGGGCCCAGTGTTCAAGAAGGATAAAAAAAATAGGGCTTTTGTGGTCGTGAAGGTACAAAATTTAGTCAAAAGAGCCCCTAATGTCCAAAAATCGTGGTTTAAAGGGCCCCTAATGTCTAAAAATTTAGGCAAAAAGGGCCCCTAGTGTTCAAAAAGGATAAAAATCAAGCTAAAAAGGCCCTTTGTTGTCGTAAAGATACCAAATCTAGTCAAAAGAGGTAAAAAGGGCCCAAAAGTTAAAAAAATCGAGTTAAAAAGAGCTTCTAAGTTAAAAAAATCGAAGTAAATAGGGCCCCTTATGTCCAAAAATCGAGGTGAAAAGAGCCCCTAAGGAAAAATCGAAGTAGAAAGGGATTATCAAAAAAATTTAAAAATCATTATCAATAAAATTTAAAAAATAAAAATAAAAATAAAAAAATTTTTCTTTCTTTTTCTTTCTTTTTATTTTTTTTTATTTTTTTATTTTTTTTTTTTATTTTTTTATTTTTTTTTTATCATTTATGGATTCTAAGCGGTTTTTCAAAATAAGATGCGAGATGCTTTACTTAAATTATTCTCCAACCAGAGGTATTGACAGGTGTTCTCTGTGTAATTCTGCTTCCCGTGAGGACATTTCCATTTTCCTTGCAGAATGCACAATTTTTTCTGAATTTAGAGCTCTTTATCTCGGTTCCTCTAAACTCTCTAGGGCCTCTCCCATTTCTCTGTTAAATTCTATGGACTGCGGCAGAATCAAGCCAAAGAGGCCTTTCACTACAGAAAAGAACTAGTTGCTGAATTTTTAATCGAAGCAGGCCGAATTAAAGCTTTATTTTATTTTATTTCCGAAGTTTATTTAGTTTTGTCCTTAAAAAAAAATCTACCTAAAAATTTAGTCAAGGCCGGTCTCCTACAGACGGTATTTGATTACCATGTAGATTTCCTTTTCTTAAATTTTTATGTATTAAGTATGCATTGAGTTGAATAAAAGGTATATTCATTCATTCAAATTCATATTTTTTAAAAAGTGTGGAAATCCATCAAAGTTACGGAATTCCCTTCAAATATTTCAAAACGTTCACCAATTTTTTGATCGAATTGAGGGAAAGGTAAATTTCGAGGAGAAGGTACAGAAAGATTTTTTGTTGTGATAGGGCGAGAGTGGAGATGTCAGGAGGATTGATGATGCCGGAGGGGATTTTCTTCGGGCATTTCGCCGATTTGAGCTTTCAGGGAGACCCGTTTAGACGTTACTTCCCTATCTTACCAGATCATGGGTGGATGTAAAAGGATGAAAATAAATAGTTTTAAAAAAAATCTACCTAAAACCTGCAGATAGCGTTTTTAAAAAATGAAGCATCTGTATGGTTTATAGCTCTAAGGCAGGCAATGGGTAAAGAAACGTGGCCATTATTCTACGCCATTCTCAGATGTTACTGTTTAAATTAATAATTAATAATGAGAAAGTTTAGCTTTAAATCTTCGTTCAAAAGTCATCCAATTATCTTTAAATTATGAATACTTAAGGGAATTAACCACAGTATAACACGTTTTACTTGTAATCCTTAATTATTTGTCAAAACAATAATTAGTTATTTTACAGATATTTCTCGTCAAAAAAGGTGAAAATCCAGCCAGTATTATGAGTTAATAAAATATAGCTAAAATGTGGTATGGAGAGCATAATCCCTTTCTCTCATCACCTCCCCTGCCTTCCTCGACCCTCTCCCACAATCTCACCTCCCTCCAACCAACCCCCACCTCTTTCCACCATCTCCCACCCACAATTTCGTTGAAAACAAGGTAAAAATTGATATAAACGTTAGTATTAGCCAACGAGTAGTTTTTGACCTAAATTCTGGCTGAAGATCCGATGATTGAAGTGCCAGGAAAAGCAAGAAACAAATAAAAAAATGTTCAACTCCCTTTTTCTCGGTTTTATAAGATTTCTTTTAGTGGATATCAGTCGGATTGTTCTCTCTAAGGGAAAGAAACAAGGGATGAATTCTTAAAAAGGACACTTAAGCTCGAGCCTTTTCAGATTCCTTGAATTAGATTAAAGGATTCTTAAATACAAGAGTCTTCCTTTTATAACTCGCCATTTTCCTCAGGATTCAACCTAAAGACACACTCGATCGATATACCCTCAGATGGCTTTTTTAAAGACCAATAAAAGTTATCAAGTGCCTTCAAAACATTTATTTCTCCTCTAAAGCGTAAAAATTTCAAACGATTTTATCGAACATTATTTTCAAACTTTTCTTGTCATTTTATTTTAAATTTTCGACTTTTTAACTTTTTTCTAGAAAGTTGATCGCCATCATCAATCATTTTTAAATTTAGACTTGAAATCCACCTTATCGAATCCGGTTAATCTGTGAACTTTATTTATAAACGAGTATATTTCTATCAGATCTGGACCAATTCTACACTTTTGGTTTGAAAACATAAGGTTTAAAATTAGGAACTTTTAAAATATTTAAATAATAGAGTATCATCTTTGATGATGATTGATGACACTTGGAACACTTAAACAATGAGGACACAAAGGTCAATCATGGCATTTGGACCCATTCTGAATTTGGATAGTGCCTACCATGGCAGGCCCCTGCCCTGTATAATATGGTGGAGATTGGTTGGACCTTCAGCAAGCTGGTATTTGTCCAAAAGACATACAAAGATCGAGGTCTGCTCTATTCCAGTACTGTTAGTAATGGAGGAGGTACCTCCAAAACTGGAACTGCAGAAAAATGGGTTCTCTACGTTGATTACAGTGCTGAATGCAGAGTGCGGAACGCTACCGTGCTCCTAAATACCCAAACCTCCTTAGATCCTACTGCATATGGCTAGAAGGTAGTCGGACGTAGGGGCGGACTGGCCTGTGGACAGAACGAATACATAGAGGCGGCGGCGCCCCCCCCCCGGGTCAGTTTTGGCGGATTTTAAGCGTTATTTTTGCTCAGTGGCTCCCAAACCTCGAAATCAACATTTTTAAAGCCTAATTTTGGTCACAAAAACCTCGAAATCAACATTTATGAAGCCTAATTTTCGTCAAAAAACCTCAAAATCAACATTTTAAAAGCTAAATTTTCGTCAAAAAACAAAAAAACCCTCAAAATCAACATTTAAGATGCCTAATTTTCGTCACAAAACGTCAAAATCAACATTCATAAAGCCAAATTTTCGTCAAAAACCTCGAAATCAACATTTATAATTGCCTAGTTTTCGTCAAAAAACCTCAAAATCAACTTTAAATTGATAATTTTTCGTCAAAAACCTCCAAATTATGGTTGTAAGACCAATTTTTGTCAAAAAATCTCAAAATCAACGTTTTAAGTGCAATTTCTTTTGTCAAAAACCTCAAAATCAACATTTAAAAAGCCTAATTTTGGTCAAAAAACCTCGAAATCAACATTTTTTAAGCCTAATTTTCGTCCAAAAACCTCGATATCAACATTTAAAAAGCCAAATTTTCGTCAAAAACCTCAAAATCAACATTTTTAAAGCCTAATTTGGGTTAAAAAAAAACCCTCGAAATCAAAATTTATGAAGCCTAATTTTCGTCCAAAAACCTCAAAATCAACTTTAAAAAGCGGCGCGCAAAAAAGTTTGGGAACCTCTGTTTTTGCCTAATATATTTTTCTAAAAGCCAATTTTCTGTTAATATTTTTTGCATCCGGGCGCCCCCTTAACTGAAAACCCACCCACACCCTAAGGTCCCAGTCCGCAGTATTGAGAAATTCTAAAATTACATGTGACATTTTCAAGATACATACGTTGAACTTAATTATGTATAAATAGTTGAATCGGGGTTTTGTTTGGCGGGGCGGAACGGTACCGCGTTCCTAGATACATATCGTTTTTTTTTTTTTTAAAGATTCTAAATATTTGATGGTAGGTTGTTGAAATTTGATTTGAATGGGGAAAGACCTAGAAAAAGGAAAAAGTTTCGGATTATTGAAGGAGGGGAGTAGGGGGGAAAAGGTAGCGAGATTTCGGGGGGGTGGAAGGGGGGGCACCTGCCCGCAGTATACCGCGGGCCCTACACTGCAGTAGAGCCATGCGACAACCCAACGAATCCAGCACCTCATGAAGATCACGACCGACGTGAGAAACTTCGAAATGAAGTTCACGGTCACCCCGTCCCGAAGTCTCGTCCCCACGACCAGAACCTCACTTGTAAGTATCAACCCGAAATTTCAAAACCTAAATTCTCGATATTTTTACTCAAAAATTAGCACAAATCCAATTTGAAATTCACCAAATGTCAAAGTGAGAGTGGGCCAAAAATAACCACTTTAATGTCAAAAGTGCATGAAAAAACTCGATTTTTCAGAAAAAATTCTAAATATTTTTACATACAAATTATGGAATTTAGCAATTTTTTTAAGTTTAGCAATGACTCGAGAGGAGTCACGAATATTAAATTTCTCAAAAAGGAAGTTATTGTGTTACCTACCCTCAAATCGTGATTTTAGGAAGGGGTCAAGGAGACCCAGAGGGGTCAATCTGACCTTTGATCTTATCGGACATTGAAAAGTCTCTCCACTTTATTTTTCAATTCAAAACGTGTAAAACGTTTCGTCCTAATAACAACTCGCCATAAAACATCTCGTCCTAAAATAAAGGAAAAGAGAAGAGTTGATTACAATTATTCGTCCTAAAGATAATTTAACATGCCTGCAACTCAACAAAATCGCTTTTCTATGTCGAGATACAATTGAAACGTTTATATGTACTCGTTTTAAATTTGAAAAAAAAAAAAAAAACTTCTCTTTTCTGCCTCTAATATGGGATTATGTCCAGTTCCAGTTAGGACGAGATTATGACGAGCTGCTATTGGGACCAGTTGTCCAGTTGAAAGTTTGAAACCCTGAGGATGATGATAGGATTTTTTCAAGCATTTCAAAACTTGGGGTAAAAGAATAAAATTGGATTCGATCTGGAAGCTTAGTGGTTAGACTAAACCAGCAGAGCCAAAATACGTTTCGTTTTAGTATTCTAGTGGATAGAATCAAACGACAAACAACTTTATTCTTCTGTTTTTAAATCCAAGTACATACAACGTCTACTAGTCGGATCGCAACTATTTACAACTTCGTCAAAATTCAAGTACTTTTTTTTTTTTTTAATTTGATTTGATTTTTCACAAGTATCGGTATTGATTAGCACAATGAAATTTGATTTGGGGTGCACGGTGGGAGTTGGTGGGGGGGGGGGTTAAATGCGGGAAAGAAAGTAGAAGGCGAGAGGGTTGGAGGAGAGACGTCTCAAAAAACCACGAAATCGTCAAGAAAAAAAAAGTTTTGACATAATTCATCATCATATTATAGTCATGACAGGGTGGCGTGATCTAACGTCACATTTGATCGTAATCCATACTTAAATTAAATCAAATAAAGCCTTTTACCAAGATTCTTCCAATTATGCCAGGATCTTGTTTGTTTGCAATTTTTGAGTTGGCCCAAGTCTCTAAAGGAAAGATAGAAAAAGGATTTTCAAAAGGAAACTCTTTCTAAGGTTGTGAATATTCCCTTTTTAACTAATTTTTACTCAGATTCAGATTATGAAAGAAACAATTTATCAACGTCTATGATCGTAATAAACTACAAAAAAAAATACCAAGATAGAAAAAAAAAATCCTTTTTATACCAGCAATTTCTAAGATGAAAAATGATCTCTTTATTTTTCTCGTAAAATGAAAAGTTTAAAAATAAAACAAATTATGAGAGTTTTGTTGTAATTACCAACATGGGGACGATTGAGATAATCCCATTAGGAGAAAACCCGATCGTATTTGTATAGCTTAAACCCGTTAAAACTCTCAAGATTTACGATATTTTCATTTAAAATAACAACAAAACTCTAATGTCTTATGAAATTGTCCTTAAAAAATTTATTGCGGTTTTCATAAAAGGGTGAATCAATACGCTTTTGAGAATGGCAGTGTCTTCAAAACTTTTAGTACGGATAGACATGAAAACAATCACTTTTTTAAAAAAAGAATTTTTATTGTTGGGGTAAACTTTCTCGTCTAAAGTTCGGATTAAATAGCCTACGATGTATACGTTTTTGGCGAATTTTGAAGGTAATTCGCCCCCTCCCACAAAAAACCCTGTTTTTCCGACTGATTGTAACTTGTGTGCTTGGGGGGTAAAAGGGACTGTTTCGGAGGGAGAAGTTGGTAGGTTTGTGGAAGATGGAAATGGGTAATTGGAGTTTTAGGGGGTTATGGTAAATATGCATACTTTTTGCTATCTCCTGCCTCCTGCCCACTATCTACTATCTAGTGATTTCTACAATCTACCGCAGTATCTAATGTTTACTTTGTAGAGTTTTATTGGGACAAAAATCATGCTAAAGGAAGTATCCGTATCGGTTCCCAAATGTCCGTATTGGTTCCCACATCCCCAGGTATCAGGGCCGTATTTCCAGTCAATGAATCGGTTTCGGTTCCCGCATAACAAAATAATTTTCCTACCCATTTTACAGGCTAGGAGTTATATCAGGTTGGGGGCTTGAACATGGTGGGGTTCGTATATTCATATTTAACTCATTTAGAAGACTTCCTGTGGAGAGACCACTTCAAAATATGAAGGTTAGGGAAGTTAGGGCTGTCATTAGGTACTCATTAGTATACTAAAAACCAGAGTAGGCCAAAATGTAATTGAATTACAAATTACTTTGAAGTAATTGAATTACTTTGTAATTTCAATTACAATGTAATTGGAAAAAGTAATTGGATTAAAAATTACAAGTAATTCAATCGCATTCAAGTAATTCAATTACATTCAAGTAATTCGATTACAAAAATGTAATGGCCGGCAACAAAAATGTTTTATGATAAAGGACTCTAGACTCTCTAGAGTATCTTTTTCTGTGATGATGAAGTCTAGAGTGTCGTTTTTCGATGATGAAGGATTCTAGAGGGTCATTTATCGTTCATAAATAAACCTAGAGTGTCATTTTAGGATTATAATGGCACCTAGTATGCCTTTTACTTTGAAAATGAATTCTAGAGGGTCTTTTTTCAATGATGAAGGATTCTAGAGTGCCTTTTTAGGATTATTATGCCATCTAGGATGTCTTTTACTTTGAAAATGAATTCTAAAGGATCGTTTTTCATTTTTCTTGAAAATTTAGTGAAAATAGATATTTTTCGATTTGTTGTAATTTGTAATTGAAAATGTAATCTAATTATAAATTACATTGTAATCGAATTACATTGTAATTGAATTACAATGTAATTCAATTAATTACTATAAAAAGCAATTCGATTACATTGTAATTCAATTACTTACTATAAAAGTAATTCAATTACAATGTAATTAAATTACATTGTAATTCAATTATTAATTCAATTACAATGTAATTCAATTAATAATTCAATTATCAATTCAATTACAATGTAATTCAATTAATAATTCAATTATTAATTCAGATACAATGTAATTCAATTACGCCCTACTCTGCTATAAACCTAGTACAAAGGTGATATCAGGTCCATGCCTCCAAAAGCTGTTTGTTTATTAATGTTTGTTTATTGGTAGCCTCCGCCGTTGTAGGTGGCCCACACCTATAGGTGGACTCCACATCCATCTATTGGTGGCCTCCAAATCTATCTATAGGTGGTCCTCACATCCATGCCTCCACATCCACCTGGGAGCGAAACCGTTTAATTTTAAATTACAAATTTGAAGTTCTGCAGAATTTCCTTTCTCACTCAGAGGTATTAAAATACATACCAACAACTACTATCCGGAACCAATGCGGACGGTGAATACGGTACCATCCATGGTAAAGGGGGTGCTGGGAGACAATGGGTGTAGTAAGTAAGAGGATTAATAGTTAAGAAATAAGGGAGGAAAAGAATAATCTAAAAACCTACCTCAAAAAGAAACTAACAAAGGAAATAGTATCTAAATTAAGTTTTTAGGGGCTGCCGTGTTTATTCATCACGTGAAGTCACGATTCGACGTGTTAAAATAAAGAAAAGATTAAAACTTTTTTTTGTCAAATCTAAAATTAGTGCAATCTTTCCATCCTCTCTTTTACCTGCCCCAAAAGAACCAACCGAAGCTTTTTCACAAAATTCAATTTTTGAACAATAATATTAATTGTTCAATCGCTTTTTCCCCCTCTCAACGTAATTCGTTCCGCACTAATAATAGTTTGGCCTCCCGCCAAACCCTTTTTTTGAAGACAAATGTATTTAACGTTGAAATGTCTTTTTAACCCGACGACCCTTAACGTAAAACTTAGTTACACATTTATAAAATAATCCTTTTACGAGAACGAATTAAAGGGTAGGTATGTTAATTAGTGAAATAAATTAAATAAAAAATGGCTTTTGAACCCTTTTGTTTTCGCCCTTTTGGTTTAAATGGAGACAATGCGTTCCACCACAAAACCCTCGAGCTCATTAGCCCGCCCATCTCATGACCTGTCAAACTTCAAAAGCATTTTTTTCTTCTTTTTTACACACAAAAAAAATTCTTTTACCTTTCATTCCCTTCGGAATCACTTGATGAGGTACCACGCAAACATCAAATTTTGTATATTGCCTATAATGGTCAGATTTGAACCTTTTTGGACGAAAAAAAAAGACCCTTTAGCATGATTTTGACAAGATAAGACACTTTTCAGACAGATTTTGACCATTTTCCGACTAAAGAAGACTCTTTTCTGTCTGATTTTGAATCTTTTTGTACAGAAAAAGTCCCTTTGTAGCCATGTTTTCGGACAGATTTTGAACATTTTCCGACCAAACAACCCTTTCAGCCATACTTTGATCTTTTTTGGTCAATAAAATGACCAAGGAAGGCCTATAATAGTCAGATTTGAACCTTTTCAGACAAAATAAAAAAAAAGAAAAAAAAAAGAGAGACCTTTTTTTCTAAGAAAAGAACCCTTCTAGCCAGATTTTAAAGGTTTGAATTTTTAAGGTTTCATGATGAAATTTCGTATTAGTTCGTGTTGATGACCAAGCATGTATTCACACCTTATTGAAAGCGGAAAATTCTCCTTTACACGCGAACTACGAGATAGCCATCGATACAAATAGCTTAATAACTGGTTACCTTTTTCAATTTAACAAACCTTTTTGCTTTAATAGACAAATAGGATGAAGAATTAAAAAGTGTCTGGTGTTGCCAACACGAAAACTTCCTTGAAAATTTCCCTTTAAACAAAACATCCCGAAAATCCCACTCTCCAACTTTTGAAGAATTTTGTCTCTTTAGGGTTCCTAACATTAAAAATGATAAAACGGTTTTATTGTTGAGTTTTCTAGGGTGGTAGATAAAACGAAAAGTATACTTGAAGGTAATCTGGGCAAAACGATATTATAACCCCTCCCCTAGTACATCCTACCATCAATAACCCTAATGGGACTTCTTTTCATAGGGACCCTTTTCCGGTTCGACGACACCGTAGATTTTTCAAGAAAAAAAAATCATAATTTTTATTCAAGTCGGAACAAGATAAATTGTTCTTTATCGTACAAAAAGCGTCCATCAATGAAAAAAAAGGTGTCGTATAAATAAACGTGAAGGGTCTCTCGCCTACCGGTTTTAACTGATATTTTTCTAAAATTAAACCACGATGGGATTATTTTTCTTCCAAGCAGGCACTAGGCCAGAAAAGCCATTGAGCCAAAACAAAAATCACTGATCTCACTCTATTATCCTTCAGGATTGGTTCAACTTTTTGGGTTAACAAGTGTCTCGAGTGGGGTTGCCAGATTAGGGCCCAAAAAAGTGGCCCAATATGCCATACATCGCCCAAACTGGCAACATTGTCGACAGCCCAACTTAGTTGGATTGCAGTGTTGCCAGATTAGGCCCAACAAAGTTGCAAAATCTGAGATAAAGTGACCAAAAGGGCAACAAAGTCAAAAGGAGAACTTTGCTGGATTGCAGTGTTGCCAGATTAGGCCCAACAAAGTTGCAAAATCTGTGATAAATTGAATAAAAAGCCAACAAAGTCAAAAGGAGAACTTTGCTGGATTGCAGTGTTGCCAGATTAGGCCCAACAAAGTTGCAAAACCTGTGATAAATTGCATAAAAAGCCAACAAACTCAAAAGGAGAACTTTGCTGGATTGCAGTGTTGCCAGATTGGGCCCAACAAAGTTGCAAAATCTGAGATAAAGTGACCAAAAGGGCAACAAAGTCAAAAGGAGAACTTTGCTGGGTTGCAGTGTTGCCAGATTAGGCCCAACAAAGTTGCAAAATCTGAGATAAAGTGACCGAAAGGGCAACAAAGTCAAAAGGGGAACTTTGCTGGGTTGCAGTGTTGCCAGATTAGGCCCAACAAAGTTGCAAAATCTGAGGTAAAGTGACCAAAAAGGCAACAAAGTCAAAAGGAGAACTTTGCTGGGTTGCAGTGTTGCCAGATTAGGCCCAACAAAGTTACAAAATCTCAGATAAAGTGACCAAAAAGGCAACAAAGTCAAAAGGAGAACTTTGCTGGATTGCAATGTTGCCAGATTAGGCCCAACAAAGTTGCAAAATCTGAGATAAAGTAACCGAAAGGGCAACAAAGTCAAAAGGGGAACTTTGCATTGCTGGATTGCAGTGTTGCCAGATTAGGCCCAAAAAAGTTTCAAAATCTGAGGTAAATTAACCAAAAAGGCAACAAAGTCAAAAGGGGAACTTTGATGGATTGCAGTGTTGCCAGATTAGGCCCAACAAAGTAGCAACATTTGAGATAAATTGACCCAAAAGGGCAACAAAGTAAAAAAGAGAACTTTGTGTGATTGCAGGATTGCCAGATTAGGCCTCATAAAAGTAGCCCAATGTTACGCATTGTCTGCCCATAAACTTATCTGCTACCCCCAGCTCTCACACTACCCCTTCCCCGACTACCCCCTACTTCTCCCGCTTTCCATAACCCCCCCCCTCTACCAACAAAACTCTCCCCAGTTCCCCAATTTTTCCATAACCCAAAATATTCACCCTCCCCAAAACTACATCATAAACCCCTTAGTTTTAGACCAATTTAATCTCATAATATGTTATTTTAAATTATCATTAATTTTCGATTTAGTGTTAAAAACGTTAAAATGGCTCTGACGGGTTTAAAACGCGATTTTAAAGTTTCAGACGAAAAAAAATTATCGAGTTAATTTTGTTGTATAAACAAAGCGAAATTAGGCGGTGTAGTACGTCGAAAATAAAAGAGGAGAAGTGTAAGAAAAAAAGAAATATATAAACTAGAGAAGTGGGGGTACGAAGTGGGTATCCCGTCAGTCGGACTCAAACGGTCAAGGGATGAACATTCTCTTCCGTAAAAATTTCAGCGGCGAAGGCGGAGGCGGCGGTGGAAAGGAGAAAATCGGAAAGTCGAGGCCCAAAAAGGGGAAGACGGGTGCGCTTTTGAAACTCAAGAATGCGCCGCTTCAAAATTATAACTACCCAAAGGTTTGGACCGGGAAAACAAAAAATCTCGAAACCCAAAAAAAAAATGTCTTTTGTCCGAAAAAGCTTGAAATCCTTTTTTTTTCTTAACTTCAGCTTCACCGTAAAAAAACTTAACAATTTTTCCAGCTTTTTTTTTAACGTAGATTAGAATAAAACGTCCCAAAAACTTGTTTTTGTCTTTTTTATTTTTTACCTGGAATGATTTTTTTAATTAAATTTAGTTTGTAAATAGTTTGGTTTGCCGTCGGGACAGAACTGGTGGCATTGGGAAGGTCCCCACTGAGATTTTAGAACAGGTGGGGGTCCTCCGTGTTTTCGGGCCAAGATTTTTCAGTTGAATTTCACTCATCGAGGGATGAACATTCTTTTCCGTAAAAACTTCAGGTAATTATTTAAATAAGACGTCGCAATCTTAAAAACGGTCCGAAATCGTGAAGGAAATCTGATTGAAAGTCAAATTTTGCCTTTTTTTGGTCCGTTTTACGCTCCAAAACAAGGTAATGGTGGCAACACTGATGATCCACGTGTGCCTCCTGAAAGTAACCATTCCCCCTGCTCCATTCCCAACTCCCTCCATCAACCCGCTCTGTCCCTCCCTCACCATCCCCACTACTCCCATCACCTCCTCTACCCTCCTTGACCCTCCAACCTTCCCCAGCGACCTCCAACTTTTCCCCCACCACTCTCACTCTCCAACACCACCCACCAACCTCCCATATCAAGTAAAATTTTGTTAATTTGATCGAACCATAGTCCTGAATGTTGGTACTCTAGGCTAAAGTGCTTAAGTCTAGCGTAGCTTCCTTATCAACCGCATTGCTTCCATAGCAACGAGCTTGCCTATGCCATCAAAACAGAAGAGAAGGGGTACCAACGAAGAATCTTAATGTTGTGATGGCACTCGAGTGCTGGAACTGCCTATGGAAGCAATTTTGGAAATGGTTAGAGTTTCGGATCGTTTTTAAGAGCCTCGTTTGTTTTAAATAATAAGGAAACTTTAGCGAAGGCGGGGGTGGGGGAGGTGGCGGAAAATCGCTTGGTAAGTCAGCGGTGAGGCCTCGGAAAGCGAAAATCGGTCCGGGACGTTCTCGAGCGGCCGCCGTCCTCGAAGACCATTACGGGTTCCGGACGCACATTTTTCTGTCCCCACCGTCCGCGATCGAGTCCGACGACTTCAACTCGAGTCCCATTTCGGGCGGTTTGACGTCGAGGAGGTCCTCAAGTTCCGCCCAGCAGTTCAAACTCAATCTCCAGCAATGGCGTAAACCTTCATGCTCTATCTTCGGTGACCCTGAGGTAAACCAAGTTTTGCTTCTTTTCTCAACACATATTAACACCCTAAACAAACAAAAATAATAACGTTGAGCTAAAATCCTTTATAGATTCTTGGCGAACTGTCAAAACGACGTCACTGGACACGTGTACAATCACGTGCAATCAATCCTCAAAACGACATATCGAAAATAAATGAAAATCCCTTTGCCCTCCTTTTGTGTCAGACAAAATGACCTCAAAAACGACCTTAAACGCCAAAAATATTTACTTCATCTGACCCAAAAATACGTCTCGAACCAGCTTGTGCCGGATTCGCATATTCAAAATCTCATCGTTTATTTATTGGATTCTCAATAGCCAATTTCGAATAGTTGAAGCATCGAAAAGTTTCACCTGAATATTTAGTGGGGATTCCCTCTTTCGTCTGATTAAATTGCGTCTCGAGGAAATAAAGGGGCTGAAAGCGCCCAAAGAGGTAACGATTTGCTTTTTATTCTTTTAAAAAGGGACTTTCTTTTTAAAAATTGAAATTGTTTAACGATTTTGTTGGTAACACTGATAGACACGCTTTAGGTTAAAAATTTAGGACAACAGTAGCGTTCCAGTAGGAAAAGCATTAGCGGTGCCAAGTTGTCTCCTGGAGGCTTGTTTTTCGGTTATCTGGATCTCGGCTCCTTATGGACCAATTGACTTGAAATTTTATACAAAATACAATAATAGGAAGCCCTGAAAATTTCAAGTCGAACGGTCAATAGGGAGCCGAGATATAAAACTTCAAAAACCAGGTTTTTCACTGTTATGTTCTCCTTCTTCTGGTTCAGCTAGCCAGGGCTACAGCCTCGCCAACTAGACCAATCGACTTGAAATTTTTCAGGCATCTTCTTTTCAACTTTAGCCAGTGACTTTTTATGATTTGGTCCAATGAGTTAAGTCGAAAAAATTTTATAAGTAAATAACTGAATTTTTAGGCGAATTTTGACCAGATTTTAGTACCTAACCCTGATCTTGGGTCGAGGTTCCCCAAACCAACCAAACCGCCAAAACGACCCAAACCGTCCAAACCACCCAAAACCGTCCAGATCGTCCGAACCGGCCAAATCCACAGGCAGGCGGGAAAGTTTTTTTTTAGGCTGCTGATCATTTTTACACTGACTTTTCCCCGTATATAAGAGAAGTCTATAAGAAGCGAGAAGTCTATAAGCGGAAGTATATAAGAGAAGAAGAGAAGTATATAAAAGAGAAGTCGTGTATAAAGAGAAGTCCTTCCAGTTCAAAAGCGAGGACACTGACTCAGTGGTAGTGTTTGGGATTAGCATTCCAGAGGTCCCGAGTTCGGTTCTCCCTACCGTCCTTTACTTTTAAGGCACTAAGCGATCTGAGAGACAATATCAATTAATATGGACACCGCTGAGGACAATGAACCATAAATAGGGTCCACGAATCACAATGAAGGTTCTTTTCACGGCTACCTAAATGACCGAAATTAAAACTGGCAAAGAAAGTAGCATAAATGAGCGTCTTCTGAGCACGATCATTACCTTGATTTCCTCCAATTTCGCCCGCCGTGGAAAACGAGAGAAAAGCCCTAAAAGGTCTCAGGAACCGCTTTAATTAATCAACGCTCGTTTGGAAAATAGAAAACGTCCTTTGCTCTTCCATTTGCAATGGTTGATTCATACGACAGAAAGAAAGTCAACCATAGCAATTAAAAGGCTTTTTATGAATAATTCTAAGCGAATTATGAATGCTGATTCGCCGGACGGAGTCAAGGGATGTTGATCACGGACATCACAAGCGGAAAATTTGAATTTGGATGCGAAATTAATATTGAAATACCATTTACATCTGGATGATTGAAAGCATGTCAACAGAAGGGCATTGTTCCTAGAGGATAAGAAAACTTGCAAAGATGCCATTTCTTCAGGGTGAACTTTAATGCTTTAGTGAAAGTGATTTAGGTCTATTTTTATCTAGAATCGTTGTTTATATTTAAAACGAGAAAGGAAATCGGCCGTATCTCCGACCTACGACACGTATATGAATATAGACTGACCTCACCCTGGCCAAAAGTCCCTGTTGCTATTCTCGGATACAAAAAGGAAGGAACTCAAAAGCAATAATACGGCTTAATAACAGAACGGTGTGAAAATTGAAACGAGGCCAAAAATCAGTTGGAAACATTGGAAGGGATGATGCCAGAACGTTGAGGATAAAAAGAACTTTCCAAGCACCATCCATCCCAATTAAAACTTTTTTTATTGCACAAAAACTTTTAATTATTCAAGTCAATTTGCACTAATGAGCTCGTTTTTATTTACTACACAGTTTTACGTATAAAACGATGCTAGAAAGCGGGACCTTTCGAATAGGCCCCTCTTTGGGAAAAAACAAATCCTCTGGCAATGGTCAGGAAAAAAGGCCCAGTCGGTAGGATCGAACTCGTGACCTTCAAAATGTGAGCCTCACTCGCTATCCCGTGGCCAGATACCGAGGTAGCGTTGAGTGCTCCTCTTACATGGAAGGATCACGAGTGCTTTACAACATTCACTTTGATGCTAAAGCCACAAGTTCAACACCCGGTGTACCTATAGCTCGTACATTTTTGTCATCTAACAGCTTCAAAAATTGTTCTAGGTCAGCTTTACGAATGACAACCAAGGATATGCAGGGAAGACGACGAAGCCGATATCGCTTCATCCGGTTCCGAAAGCTGAAATCGCCGAGCTTAAGACATTGGACAAAGACTGCTTCATCATTCCAGTCGCGAGTGTCGATCGATTTCTTCCAGCAGGAGTGCCTGTGAGTTCACGTCTTGGAGTTCTCTTGCTTGAATTTGTCCTTGTAGATGCCACTCATTGAAACGAAGCAAAGTCAGCTGTCGGTTGTCGAAGTGGACGATCCAAAACTGTGCGTCCTGATACATCTGATGACTCAGATGGAGCCGATCGAGCCGATACTGGAGTCTCCATTGTCACTTCCATTAGCAAAACAGAAGATAACAGCCTGTGATCTATTGACAGAAGTTGGAGCCTCCAGGACTGCCATGGAAGGGATGCTGTTGGCCAATTTAGAAAAAAATGGTACCTATGCATTAAGAATAGGTTTATATTCTTTCTTTTTTTTCCAGCCGAGTTCCCTTTTATATCGTACTATGTGATAAATAAGGCTCAAACGGATCCCGGTGAGTTTTTCCACAACTGTCGTGCTGCCTCGTTACGAAAATTTGATCCGAAGTGCCTCAGATATACGGCGGTCCATACTTTCGACTTGTTCAACGAAGTGGCGACCATCGCACGCCCTCCTCTGGATCCGACGTCGAAAAGGCCGAGGTCGAATTCGACCGGATTCATCGTCTCCGTCTACAAAGTCTTCGAAGGCGACGACGGTGAAAAATTCGAAAAAAATTGGCTCTACTGGACAGGTAATCCTCACTGGATCACGCCATAGTGTGCTAAATCGATTTATTTTCCAGGAGCAAGGATGATCTATAGATCACTTCCGAAATCGGTAGGCCTGAGAAGAATAACGCTACACAAGTCGGTCTCAAATGGAGACAAGCTCTACCTCCTACTGGTCGAATGCTCCAACTTTTTATCAGACCTTACAGCAGCAGCCGTCCTAATCCCAGCCTTACGAGCTAGACTATGCGGCTACACGGGACTATACAGAACGACCGCCGTTTTTTAAATGCCATGTGATTTTCATAATGCTTAAGTATTTTTCTGAAAAAGAAAGCGGTGCGAAACTTCTCGGACTCATATCGCTGGTCCTTCTCGGATCTTTCGGGATCGAGCAGTTCATTTTATTGATCTACAGCACGACTTTAGATGATGCGAAAAGCGCGAACGTTGAGGAGAATACGAAGCTTGCGAGCACGTTTCTTTTTATATTTTTATCCGTGTTCGGAATCACTTGGGTCTTTCTATTGATCAGCTTCTGTACGGGTTCCTATTTGTTGGTGACGGTCGCGACGCATTTCCTCGTCTTCTGCATGGTCGTCTTGATCTTCATCTCGGTCGGATTTCTCGCCTTGGCCCTCTCAGGGTTCCTCTCCGTTTTGTTCGTCGTACTCGTCTTCGCCTTAATATTAATGGTCGCCATTTGCAACTGCTGTTTATTTTGTATCGCCTCAAGCATCTGCGCCAAAGCTTTAGTTATGCCAATTTAATAATAAAAACCCTTTCAACTGCCGCTTCTTTTGCGCAACGGACCACAATTCAGGCACATTTTAAATAGTATTAGATTTTAAAAGGCTGTGATGCCGTTATACTGATACTTGGTGCTTCTAGAGTAATAAAAAGCCTAATTTGGTTAGGATCGGGTAAATAGAAATTAGAAATTAAGTCTTCCTCTTCAAGATACGATTAGACTAGTTAAAATTTGGGTTAGAAATTCAGAAGGTCAAAATGTAAGGCATAAATTGATAGGTTTTAGATTCTTAACGATTGGGCATTTATAAGAATTCCGTTCAATTCCCACAATCCGCTAAACATAATACATTTATCTCCTAAATCCAAGCCCACAGTAATCAGGCATAATTATGTACAAAATTACATTTCCCATTTTCCGACTTCATAATCGTAGTTAACCGGCCTCAAAAACAATCATAAACACTTTAATTGGATCAAAATATACTAGTTCGTTTTAACCCTTCTGTTTTAACTGGCTCCGTGGCCGAATAGATTGAGGCGTGCAGCCCAAGGCACAAGTCTCACTATAATACTATTCCCCATACTTCACCATATTTGGGACCCAAGAATCCATCCTCCTTTCCCTTAAACGACCATTCCTGTTCGGGCGCCATAATTCTCATTCTGCACATAATCTCCCACAAATTCGTTTTAACCCTTCTGTTTTAACTGGCTCCGTGGCCGAATAGATTGAGGCGTGCAGCCCAAGGCACAAGCCTCACTATAGTACTATTCCCCATATTCACCATATTTGGGACCCAAGAATCCATACTCCTTTCCCTTAAACGACCATTCCTGTTCGGGCGCCATAATTCTCTTTCTGCACATAATCTCCCACAAATTGAGCCACAATACTCTACAATATTGCTTTCATAGAACATGCCAAAACATTTTTAAAAGCTCAAATCGTAAAATTTTAAGGAACTTCTGCTTATTATCACCATCAAGGGGTCTAGGAACAAATTTTATTGACAAACTTATACATATAAGCACCTTTGAAACAAAATTTTTGTCCAAACAATGCGACCAAAAATTACAAGTTTATCATTCCACCCACAATTTTTATTTATTTTTATTTTAAAAATTAATTCTTGGATTTTTTCCGACGCTGTAAATTATAAAGCTTTAAAAAAAACTCAAAAGCTAATATTTATATTTAAGTAATACGCAACAACGAAAAATGACGTCAAGTAGCGCATTTCCAAAAGAATTAACAAATTCCGTCAAAAATTTATTTATTTTAATACTAAAAGACTTTATTACAAAAATGTTGACGTCATCACAATAAACAAAAATTTTTACAATTTTATACTTCAGAACCGCTCGACCGATTTTAAAAAATAGCTACATACTAAAAAAAATGCTTCTTTTGGAAATTCGATATCAACGAAAATGCACTAAGAAATCAATTTTAAATTAACCTAATTTTGTCTAAAAGAACATATCCTTGGTCTTTCATCACTATGTAATTGTATTTGATTTTAATTACCTTACTGAGTTTAAAATCGCAGAAAGATTTGAAAGTTGTATCATGAAAAAAAAATCTTTTTGTCTTCCTTAGCGTCCAACTAAAATTTAAATAATTATAAAAATGTTTAAAAAGGCACTAATTTACTGTCTAATATTTTATTACGAATCATGTTTTTTCTATTAAATGACATTAAAATGATAAAATAAAAACTTCTTTATAAACGATGTTGATTATTTTCTTTCAGAAGACAAAGGAGGAAGAACCCCATAACTCGAACTTTCTGGGGTTATACAGATCTCTCCACGAACACCACTTCCACATCCCTCAAATTTTCTGTCGAAATTTTCTTGTCTTTCTCGTCGAAAAAGATCAAAGTCCCAGAAGTTTGAAAACATGTTCAGGTACATAATTTGAAAGGGCGAAAGAAAAAAAAAAATTAACTTAAACTATTTTAATAAATTAACAATTTCAGTAACCCTTTCTTCCTCGAAATCGTTGCCTGTTGTCGAGCTAGAATATTCAATAAATTATTGACGTTTTACAACCAAAAAAAGGTCAAATTTACCATCGATCTTTTACATTCGAAAAAGAGATTTCGTAAAGCTTGACATTCCATCGGGACGGTGCCATCGTGAGACCCGAGGCATTCTTTCGGCGTTTTCTTATGCTAGAAAAAAGAAAAAAATTATATAAATTAATATAATAATAGAGAAAAGATTAAATCCGTAAGATAACTCACGTAAAGCAATTTAGCGGCAAAATCGGGTGCATAAAAAGTGCAAGGATGACGTGAGCTTTTACACAACGTGGAGCGGAAACGCCCTCCTTAATCTCTGAATCGTTGCAACGGCTTTAAAGTAACGAAACTTCAAAATTATAAATGGGTTTCGCATAAAAAAAAAATTTTAAATCTTGTTCTCATGTTATGAATGTCCGTTTCGACATAATTTCAATCTAGTAGTGCCCATTAATATTTATCTTGTACGCCTTCAGTGAACTCCACTACTCCAACGAGCAAGGCTTCAATTACATTGCAAAACCACAAAATTAAAGTTAATTATAAAAATCTCAAACCACTTCGGGAAGTTTCGAAAGGGCAAAAGATAGAAAAAAAATGTTAACCTTTTTTATCGCATTTCTCAATGTTGGAGCAGAAAAAGACAAATAAAAAGGACAACTTTTATATTTTTGTACTAATTAAGAAATGTCTCCGACATGCATATTATGTGAGCTTAGACGATTTCGCCATATTTCGTACAATAAAAATGGAATAAACGAGTTGTCAACTTTTTAAGCTTTGAACCAATTTACTCCATTCGACCGTTAGAAAGCTCCTTTAAAGGTCATTAATTTCTTGAAATTAGAAAGACTTTCAATGATTATACTCAGAGTATTTCACGAGTCCCGCTGCCTCACCACCCTGGGATAGAAAGGGAACCAGGGGCGGACTGGCCCGGGGGGGGGGGGACAGAACCCCCCCCCCCCAGGTCAGTTTTAGCGGATTTTTTTTTTCCGCGTTATTTTTGCTCAGTGGCTCCCAAACCTTGAAATCAACCTTTTTAAAGCCTAATTTTGGTCAAAAAACCTCGAAATCAACATTTATGAAGCCTAATTTTCGTCACAAAACCTCAAAATCAACATTTTAAAAGCTAAATTTTCGTCAAAAAACAAAAACAAAAACCCCTCAAAATCAACATTTAAGATGCCTAATTTTCGTCCAAAAACCTCAAAATCAACATTCATAAAGCCAAATTTTCGTCAAAAACCTCGAAATCAACATTTATAATTGCCTAATTTTCGTCAAAAAACCTCAAAATCAACTTTAAATTGATAATTTTTCGTCAAAAACCTCCAAATCATGGTTGTAAGACCAATTTTTGTCAAAAAATCTCAAAATCAACGTTTTAAGTGCAATTTCTTTTGTCAAAAACCTCAAAATCAACATTTAAAAAGCCTAATTTTGGTCAAAAAACCTCGAAATCAACATTTTTTAAGCCTTGTAACCCTCCTGGGTTACAAGGACTTTTTAATTTTATTTTTCTAAACATTTCGGCCAAACACATGATCAAAATTAATTTCAAGTTTCGGTAACAGATCGCAGCAAAATGACAGCTGATCAAGACGACAACTAGAATACCAAAAGAAATGGAATATCACCTACAATTCACACGTTCGGCCCCAATTCTAAATTTTACAGCGCAGCAAAAGGACTGGAAATCTCGACTGGACAATCAGTTTCTCCCTATAACAACAAAATCGACCGAAAAACCCCTCGAAACGTTTCGACTTCCCGCCAACTTCAGCAAACCACATTTGCTATATGAGTACCCCGAAAATTCCAAAATGGCAGTACTTGAACGTCACACGAAACCAGCCGTACTGCCTCGTACAAAGCGCTAACCTCGTGCCGTTCAAGGAAGTGCGATCTCGTCGATCGGAAAGTCGGTAACTCGCATCCCTTCGACTTGGTCGTAATAGGTCGAGATAGTCAGGAGAAAAGTCGGTAACCTCGCATTCTCTCTGGCATCTCAGTGGTAGGTCGGAGCAAGGGAGCTACGAGGAAAGTCGGTAACCTCGCATTCTCGTTAGCCCCTTGGGAGTAGGAAGGCCGCCTTGTGAGGAAAGTCGGTAACCTCGCATCCTCACAAGCACCTTCGGGAGTATCGTCGTAGAGGACTTGGGACTGGAGAAGTTGAAGTGGATCTTCCCGGTCAGCGAAG
Organism: Orius laevigatus; assembly: GCA_018703685.1. Lineage (NCBI taxonomy): Eukaryota > Metazoa > Arthropoda > Insecta > Hemiptera > Anthocoridae > Orius > Orius laevigatus. Next base: position 201,026 of record JAGWEN010000125.1, read on the forward strand.
TCGAAGAACGGCGACAGAGAAATTGAAGAAGAAAAGTGTTAGTGAAGTTGAACTTAGTGAAGTGAAATTGAAGATTTAGAAGAAAGAGATTTAAGAAATTTAAGAAGGTGAGACATCAGCTGTTTAATAAAAGTGTTTTAAAAATTACAAAAACTTGTGTTTTATTTGATTTCCCCCTGTAAAATTTGCTCGAGCCCCGAAGAGAGGAGACGCTACCGACCGACGGAAAATAACCGTCATGTTTACATTTGGTGCCAAGCGGTGGGATATTTCAAGTTTTCGAATTTGAACGGACCAAATCACACTCGAGCAAACCTAAGCGGAAATCAAATAAAATTCAGTAGAAATGTCGAAAATGAATCTGCTGCTGCATATTTCGTCCGTCGAACAACTGGTTGGAGAATTGGAAAGAATAGCCTCGTGTAATGTCGAAATGGAATCGGATTTTCTTGAACAATTAGCTACCGCCTTAGAATGCCTACCCCCGGGTAACAAAGACTTCGATTTGGATCAACGATTAGTTGTAGCAGTTGGAAAAGTAACTCACAAGGCGCTGGCAAAGAAAGAAGCTATCGAGAACAAAGGGGAAGTTCAGGACGTGAGTATTCCTAACATTAAAAAATTATGTAGAGAGACATTGCCTAGTCTATCGTCTTCGAAACCAAGAAAGCCTTGTCGTTATTGTGGTGAATGGAGTCACTTTCCGTTATACTGCCCACATGATCCCTATGACTATGGTGAGGAGGCATACGTGATAAAGGAAGGCAGAGAAAGTCGAATAAGGGAAGAAGAAGACAGATTCATTCGTGAAGAACTCGAACTCGATGAATTAGAGAGAATTCATAACGAACGTAAGGTTCGTCAAAGAGAAACGGAAATTCGACGACAAATGGAAGAAGAAACTCGTCGAAGAGAAGCGGAAATTCGAAGACAAATGGAAGAAGAAACTCGTCGAAGAGAAGCGGAAATTCGAAGACAAATGGAAGAAGAAACTCGTCGAAGAGAAGCGGAAATTCGAAGACAGATGGAAGAAGAAATTAATCGAAAGGAAAAAGAAATTCGACGACAGATGGAAGAAGAAATTAATCGAAAGGAAAAAGAAATTCGACGACAGGCCGAAGAAGAAATTAATCGAAAGGAAAAAGAAATTCGACGACAGATGGAAAAAGAAATTAATCGAAGAGAAGAAGAAATTCGACGGCAAATCGAGGAAGAAACCCGTCGAAGAGAAGAAGAAATTCGACGACAGAGAGAAGAAGAGTTTAGAAAACAAGAAGAAATTAATCGAAGAGGAAAAGAGATCCAACGCCACATAGAAAAAGAACTGAAGAAAGCTGAAGATCAACGTCGAAAGGAAGAAGATCAGCGTCGAAAGGAAGAAGATCAGCGTCGAAAGGAAAAAGAAGATCAACGTCGAAAGGAAGAAGAAATTCGCAGAAGGAGCGAAGAAATCAATAGCCTCGAAGAAGATTTGCATCGAAAGGAAAAGAGAACTCAAATGGGAAAGGAAATTCGTCGAAACGAACAAGAAACGTCACGTCGAAAAGGAATTTTGGGAACGGGATGCAAAACCAAAGGTTCACATGCATGCGAACCGAAACTCAAAGAAAACGAAGGGCGACAAATGACAACGGAAACGCAAGAAGCCGCAAGAAACGAGAATCCTAGAAAAGACAAGAGCGCTCCGGATCGAGAGTCGAAGACATTCGGAAGAAAGAGAACTCGAACGCGCAGTGAGAGGACATCGACCAAAATTCGAAAAATGGGAACTGCGAAAAGCGATCGGGCTCTCGAAGAAGAAAAACTGTTCGAAGAATGCGTCGGCGAAAGGAAAACCGCGAAATCGAGGAAAGGAAACGAAAAAGGAAGAGAACGTGGATCAGAAAGACAACGAAAAAGAGACATTCGATGGGAAGGAAAAGGAAACAAGAAATGCAGAAAAGGACGAAGAGGATTTACGGTTAGGCACCAGGAAGAATACGGCAGGCGACGCAGGAAAAGAAAGGTATTCCTGTTCCGAGGGCCTAGAAAGAGAAAAAAATGTGAAATTTGGGTACGCCGATGGGGGCATCGGCTGGCGAAGAACGGGGTATTGTAACCCTCCTGGGTTACAAGGATTTTTTAAATTTTATTTTCTAAACATTTCGGCCAAACACATGATCAAAATTAATTTCAAGTTTCGGTAACAGATCGCAGCAAAATGACAGCTGATCAAGACGACAACTAGAATACCAAAAGAAATGGAATATCACCTACAATTCACACGTTCGGCCCCAATTCTAAATTTTACAGCGCAGCAAAAGGACTGGAAATCTCGACTGGACAATCAGTTTCTCCCTATAACAACAAAATCGACCGAAAAACCCCTCGAAACGTTTCGACTTCCCGCCAACTTCAGCAAACCACATTTGCTATATGAGCACCCCGAAAAATCCAGCATGGCAGTACTTGAACGTCACACGAAACCAGCCGTACTGCCTCGTACAAAGCGCTAACCTCGTGCCGTTCAAGGAAGTGCGATCTCGTCGATCGGAAAGTCGGTAACTCGCATCCCTTCGACTTGGTCGTAATAGGTCGAGATAGTCAGGAGAAAAGTCGGTAACCTCGCATTCTCTCTGGCATCTCAGTGGTAGGTCGGAGCAAGGGAGCTACGAGGAAAGTCGGTAACCTCGCATTCTCGTTAGCCCCTTGGGAGTAGGAAGGCCGCCTTGTGAGGAAAGTCGGTAACCTCGCATCCTCACAAGCACCTTCGGGAGTATCGTCGTAGAGGACTTGGGACTGGAGAAGTTGAAGTGGATCTTCCTGGTCAGCGAAGTCGAAGAACGGCGACAGAGAAGATTGAAGAAGGAAAAGTGTTAGTGAAGTTGAATTTAGTGAAGTAAAGTTGAAGATTAAGAAGAATAGAGATTTAAGAAATTTGGAAAAGGTGAGACATCAGCTGTTTAATAAAAGTGTTTAAAAATTACAAAAACCAGTGTTTTATTTGATTTCCCTTGTAAAATTTGCTCGAGCCCCGAAGAGAGGAGACGCTACCGACCGACGGAAAATAACCGTCATGTTTACAGCCTAATTTTCGTCCAAATACCTCGACATCAACATTTAAAAAGACAAATTTTCGTCAAAAACCTCAAAATCAACATTTTTAAAGCCTAATTTTGGTTAAAAAACCTCGAAATCAAAATTTATGAAGCCTAATTTTCGTCCAAAAACCTCAAAATCAACTTTAAATTGACAATTTTTTGTCAAAAACCTCAAAATCATGATTATAAGAGCAAATATTTTTGTCAAAAAATCTCAAAATCAACGTTTTAAGGGCAATTTCTTTTGTCAAAAACCTCAAAATCAACATTTTAAAACCCAAATTTCATCCAAAAACCTCAAAGTTAACATTCAAAACTTTGTAGCAAAGGATTTAATTTGTTTAAAAGGGGGGCGCAGTGTAAAAAAGTTTGGGAACCTCTGTTTTTGCTGAATATACTTTTCTAAGAGCCAATTTTCTGCGCCCCCCCCCAACCGGGCGCCCCTTAACTGAAAACCCACCCACACCCTAAGGTCCCAGTCCGCCCCTGAAGGAACTACAAAAAATTGACTAAAGTAACACACATTTCAGAAGTCATTAAAATTCTTTTTGTTTCGCTTTTCAGAGTCAGTCTCAAATAGAGAAAAGAAATTTGACTTTTCGTTGATATACAAGCGTGTAATTGGTTGCTCAACTCGTTTAATATCGTCTGTTCGTCTGTTACGATGAATAACGATTTTTTTTAAAGCCTTTTGTGCGTGACTTGTGCAATTGACGCGGGTAACGATCCGTTTCTTTCTTAACACTTTTCAATAATCTCCTTGTCTGCGTCTTTACTCGACAGTTTCCCTATCCAAAATCCATGCTGTGGAAAGGTTTCATCGAAAAAATGTTGATCGACAGTTTCCCTATCCAGAATCCATGCTGTAGAAATATTTCATCGAAAAAATTTTGAGATTCCTAGCGAATAGCTTCCTAACACTAGATCCTAACTTTGGATAAGGCCTTTTGGATAAGGAATAGGGGGAAGGATCAAAATGGCTTTATTCGAGTTACATTTGGGGGGTTGTAGACAAAAATAGGCCTTTTCGGTACGGAAGGGGGAATTGGGTTTATTCATGTTTTTGGGGGTTGTAGACAAAAATAGGCCTTTTTGGTAAGAAATGGGGGGATGGGGGGGGAGAGACAAAAATGGTTTTTTTCATGTGGAATTTGGGGTGTTGTAGACAAAAATAGACCTTTATGGTAAGGAATTGGGGGGCACACTGGTCAAAACATCAAATCTAGGTGGACATGGCCACTCAATGAACTATATTAATGGCCACAAAAATCAATTACCAATTAAGTAATAATTGTAAATAAAATAAAAATTTCGTTTATTCACGTTAAAGTAGGATTATAGGAACAAAATGTTGTTCTTCTTTGGTGGGGGGAGGGGAGGATTTTTTAATCAAAAAGCCCAAATTAAACCACTTTGTAGACAAAACCCGAATTTCCCTGACTTCTTCATACTTTTTCCCGTCAATTGAAATTCCCTGACATTTCCCTGATTTTCCAGGTTTTCCTTGTAGGCGGCTATCATATATCAATAGTATAATACTATTGATAATGTGACGTAGGATTTAAAGCCAAAAGAGTCTCTTCGAAGGAAGAAAATGATTTCCAATGGCTCTGCTTTAGTGGTAGCCACATTTTGATGTCATGATTCTAATGTATGTACTGTGTAAGAAAGGTGGCCTTGACCATCAGGTACCTCAGTGGGTTTTGGGGCTTATCAACGTAAAATGCGAGAAATCATCGAGTCTACAATATATCAGACCTTGACTGCTAAGTCCGGCCGAGACATACATTTCTGCACTGGATGTCGTCTGAGAGAAAGTAAGCAGCCCCAAACCTGTCCAATCCGTCATCTCCCCACGTCATCGGTCTGAGGTCACTTAGATTAGACAGATAAGTGGACTATCAAATCAAAAATGATATTTCAAGTTCTCAGCCAACAACGGTTTTTATTAAATGATAAGCGAAGTGAGTAGGGTGTAAGACCCCAGGGGAGTGAGACAAGGGAACAAGATTTAATAAGCTCAATAGCTGACACCCGGATGCTGTGCGAGTAAAAGGACTTACCCGGGCTGTCAAATATAATTAATAATTAATAACTTTTTATTAATGTCTTGACTATAGAGAATTCCATTTTTTATGAACATATAGACAAACTGTCACAAAAGGCCCATTTACGTAAAAACCACTGACATAATAATTTTTTTCCCTTTAAAATCGATGAAAATGGGCAGAATATCGGAAAGGGAAGGGTGTTACAAGATGCGTAGCGAGCCGTAGCAAGAAAGAACTCATAAGATAAGAGAGGGGATCCTGCTCGGGATAAAGAGAACTCGAGACTCTTTTTCCATTTTACTCCGTGTTCCTACTTCGTCCAAGTGCGACATCCGAATTTTGTGTTACAATCAACACTTTCAGGTATGTTACTTCTTCTTATACATAGAAAAAAAAATCAACATTGAAAAAATTAAATTTAAAAAATTGTTGACTCCACAACCACTCAACCGAAAGATATTCGCCGATCAAGTCTATAGTTGTCACAGATAGTTCAGGGCTCAAGACTGGGCAATTGCCATGGTAAAGATAGGGCTTTCCTATTTTAGATGCAACAAACCAGTGAATAGGTTTTGAGGGAAAAAAAATCCTTTTTCAGCCAGGGAATCAAACACTAGCCCATGCCATCACCAAGCAAAACCCAGAGTTCTTTACAAACGCAGCTAAGTTTGCCATTTTTTACTAGGGCGCTACCTTACTCCTGATCCAACTATTAAAGGTCGATAGGTTAAAAGGGCTATTGGTCAGAAATCGCACTGATCGGTGAGGGTATCGGTTGTCTCTTGACAGGCTTAAACTATGATGGGTGGCTTATTGCCTCACATAAATTCGTATTCCTCAGTTCGCTCCTATCCTATCATTGCGAGGGGAAAAAATTAACCCTTCGGGTGATCCTACAAGCAGAACCATGCAGTTAACATTGGGAAAGACTTGGGCTTACAAAACCATTTTGAGAATTGGCCTAATCAAGCAGGAGCTAATCCTCATTAGCTTATTACAACACCAACAAAAGACTAATAATTTACCTATAAAATATAGTGGTTGAAATCTGATCTAAGAAAATATATACGTAGAGATAGAAAGCAAGGACAAAGAAAATCGGTCAATTGAGAATGTAGATCGACTTAGAATGAGCTAATAGTGAATTTTTTCAAGTTACACGTTGCAGGTCTTTAAACTGACGTTTTGCTACCTTTTACGTCAACGTTTCGTAAACTACGTTAGTTACGATCCTTTCATCAAGGTTTTTCAGAATTTTTTAAATAATTGACCCGATTTTTGTCCCATATAAAAACGTAACTAGTCGGCTCAGAATTCTTCTGATTCTGAACCAAAAATTTTCACGAAGCCAAAACAAGTTATACATCGCCTCATTTGACATTCCTGTGACGATTTTCAAGAGTTCAGTCTTATTTATCAGGGAGGCATTTATCAGGCCTCTGATATTCCCACTAGACCACCTGATAAGATTTACAAATTGAAAATTTTGACCATCGATATCTCCTGAACGGCGGGACCGATCTTGACGCAGGAAAGCTCGTTAGACGCAGAATGTCGAAAGCTTTCTTTTTGCATTCAACTGCTAAGTCCCTAGAATCTATAGTTTTGGAGCAAGAGGTCAAAAACTCACAAACGTGTCGATTTGGGGCTGATGTAGGGTGGGGATGACGAAAACTACTAGTACTACTAATGGTCCTAAACATAATAAAACAATTACATACCATTTTACATCGTAAAGCAACGTAGACTGGAGTAAAAAGAGAGTGAAAATATTAAGGGATCCACCTCATAATATTTCTTTCTTTTGCATCCATAATACATAACTAAAATAGGGTAAACGAATTCTTAATTAAATTCTGGTTGGTTCGATAATATTGTGGGCAAGGAAGCTGCATTTTTAGTTGAAATCCTTGAACTTGATTCGAAGTTGAGGTCAAAAAACTGGACATAGGATCAAGGTCGTTTGAAGAAGGAAGGAAGATTGTCCGAGAGCGAAAGTGGGCAGACGCCCGAGAATTACATCACACCTGGGCCCTCTTTACGCTATAAAAAGTCTCAAATTCGCTCTTTCCTTACAATGACTGGGATTTTCGAATTTTGTAAAAACACCTGTGATTTCGTCAAATACTTTTATACCGATTAATAAGAGAGGGGAAAAGGAACTTTTAAAAATTTGCGTTTCGAAATGATATTTTTACTTCATCCTGTGCCAATCTCTCATTATTTGCTCGTCACCTGGGGTGACTGTGGTCTCGTGACGAAACCCTTTCGACACACGCCCGCGCGAGGCTGAACCCATATCGCACCATAAAATGTCACTGGTGAAACAAAAAATAAATTATGGGATACGTGCAATCGTTTTGCCCAATTTAGTGATGAGTGGCAACATGGCAAGCAATTGAGCACGGCTGATGACACGAGCCATCGGTGCTACTACTCAAAATGGTCCAACGATGAGGTTTCAACAAGTCGTCCAATAGTCAATACCATGTTGAGAACTAAACTAAATAGGTGCTTGCAACATTCATTGTCACCATTGGACAAGCCCTCCATTTGTTAATTCCATATTGTGGACACTAAGATTATCACCTCGAATACGCTTCAATTATCTGGGACCCGTATCATAGAAATCGTATTGACGAATTGGAAAGGGTCCAAAATAAGTTTCTTAGGTACCTGCACTTCAAGTGCGGAGGAAAAATTGAAGACTTAACATCTAGTACTAATCTACGTAAAAAATTCGAACTTCAACCATTGGAGGAGAGGAGGTCACTAGCGTTGTATAGCTTTATTTTGGGAGTCATTAAAGGGGTCATCGATGACCCGAACTTTTTGAGTAGAGTGAGCTTTAGGGTCCCCACAGTTCAAACGCGCAGCAGGGATGTTTTAGCTAGGCCATACGCTCCCAGAACAAACTTCGTAGCAAACTCCCCACTTCAAAAAATGATTGCGTTAGTAAATCAAGAGGCAGGATTGCATGAATTACTTGACATCAATAAAGATTCAATTCAGAGCCTCAAAGCACAATTCCGCTCGAACTGTGATACAAATTTGTGATGTAGGTATGACTTTTATGGGTACAAATTTTATTGATCTCTAATGTGATACTTATTTTTGTGATACTTCTTTTTCGTTTAAATGTGATACTTATTTTTACTTATCTTTGCTTATACATATCTTGTGCATATTGCTGTTTACCTCGATAGTCATCGCTTTTTAGCGGATTTTTTACTTTGTATTAATATATTATATTGGCACACATTTATAACAGATCCTTTATTCTTTTATTTTTATATTATATTATATTTTATATTAATGTTACACATTATGTATATGTATATGTAAAATGATGCAGTACTTGTAATTGGCCTAGGCTGTAAAGAACTGTATGCAAAATACTAATAAAGAATAATAATAATAATAATCAAGTCTGTGCTAGGCACCTACAACGGAATCAGTCAAAAATCGTTAGAAGGAATCGATCAAAACAGAGGAAGAGCCAAGAAACGTTTCAAGTTCAAGGGCGACCTCTTCTCGTGCCTAGACTCTTGTGATGTAATAGATTTCGGTTTCGCAACCCGAGTTTACTTTTAGAGAATCCGGCCCACATATGCACACAAAACAGATCTATCGGCTCATCTATTTGACTTTCAATTTACCCAACATTTCGTGTCCATACCATCCAATAAGCATTGAATTTCCTAATTTTCGAGCGATACGCAGGACAGGTGAATTCGAGAATCTAGTCCCTCGATGGCCTGAAACCAACAACTTTACCAGGAAGTGCTTTTTGCAAGGTTTTTGCCTATGACAATGCCAAAATTTGGACCTTTAAAAAAATGGGGTCAGGGACGTTTATGAACAGAAGATGCAGGTGAAAGCTTGAATAGTTTGAAGAGGGTTCTTTAGTACCGAGCACTTGCGTCATACAAAAAGGGACGAAATATTCTCTTATATAACTCCAACGGGTGGACCTCTTTTACAACGACCGAGAAAAACTATAACTGAACACAATTGACATTGCAACATTTCGCCTTTTTCTCTCTCGAAAAAACTAGCCACGAAGCATTTTGATAAATATTGAAAAATGGAAAAATTTCAAAATTCGTTGCTTCATAAAACAGGTCAGTAAAAAAATTCCAGGGAACAAAAAAATTTTAGAAAATGAGGACAAAAATTTTTTATTCCCTTTTTTTCTGGAGTTTCGTGGCGAAATGGAATAATTGGGCCAACGTTGGGATACGAAGTTTGATGTCCTGTTTATTATATAATTTTTTTTTTCTACAGAATGACATCGAGTTTGTCCAAAGAGACCCAGGAGATCGCCAAATTGGAGTTGAGGGAAGACGATTTTACGCGGGAGCAGGCTTTAACGAGTATGAGGGAATGGATAAAGCAAAACCCAAGAATCATTACATGTAGAACAGGTATTGAGCCAAAATTTCAGCACAATTTTGAAGAAAATCACTGACAATGGGTTTGGTTTTTGAGATGACAGTTTCTTGTTGCGTTTTCTCCGCTTCAAAAAGTTTAGCCTCCCGATGGCCCAAGAAGCGATGGAGAGGTACCTTCTTCTCAGACAGACGTGCGCTCAGGCTTTCCACAATTTGGACATGCATTTGCCAAAAATGGAATATTTGTTGAGCAAAGGGTACGTGGGTTTAGAAATATTGAGGATTTGTTCAAAATATGTTTTTAGATACTTATTCGCAGCACCAGGAAGAGATAAAAAAGGAAGACGATGGATCATAGCCAGACCAGGTAGTATATTACAGGATAAAAGAAGATATTTCTTTTAGTGGAGTAAATAAGATTTAGAGGCTCTTTCCAGGGCCAACGAGCACCCTAAACCAAGAGGCCAAGTGGTTCAATCCGTGGAGCGTTTGGAATGGGACAACCGCTCTGGCCACTATAAACGCTCTATTGGCAACGCTATACTTGTTGAACCACTTGGCTTCTTGGTAGGGTACTCGTTAGCCCTGGAAAGCGCCTCTAAATATACTCTACTACATTTAGGTAGAATAAGAGTTGGACTAAGTAAAGGCAGGATTGCCTTTGCCTTTCAAGATACTTCTTCTTCTTCTACAAAGGAATAGTAGAGCAATAGAATCTTGAGCCTCTTGGTCCAACTCTTAACTAGTGCATTGTACAACAAATTGTTTTAGGGGTGTTCGACCCATACAAATACATAAACGAAGACATGTGCCGACTCCACGGTATCGTCTACGAGACGTTGATGGAAGACGAAGAAAGCCAGGTACGGGGTTTCGTCCATTTCGCAGACGGCGACGGAGTCTCCTTCCCCTATCTCACGCTTTTCACACCCAAAGAGGCCGTCCGGATCGTCAAAAACGGTGAAAGGACGGTCCCCATGCGTCACAAAGAAGTCCACGTCATCAACGTACCTTCTTCTCTCAAATACGTCCTCGATTGGGGCCTCACTCTCATTTCAGAGAAGATCAAAAATCGTGTAAAAGTAAAGAATAAAGAAAAACAAACACAAAATTTTGGTTAATATATTTCTTTCTAGATATACACATCGGTAGAAGAAGCTGCAAAGACACTCGATCCTGATATGCTTCCACAAGAATACGGAGGGAAAATACCGATGGCTGAAATGATAGGTAATGGACGCCCCATGGCAACGGCTTGCATTGCGAGCTCGTTGCTATGGTAGCGACGCCGCACATAAGACGCCGCTAAATTGAATGTTTCAGAGAAATTCAAAGAGGAGATGCTAGCAGCCAGAAGTCAACTTCTCGACAACGACAAAATGGAAATGAAACTCGAGCTCTTCTCGGAAAGCGCCAAAGTGGGCGCGATCTCCGCCCTCAAAGCCGGAGCGAACCAAACCTGCAACCCGTACAAAAGCGACTTCTTGTGCGGAAGCTTCAGAAAGCTCGAAGTCGATTAACCTCAAATTTATGCTCATTATGTACCCAAATTATGCTTTATTACTTACGTAGGTATTAAGTCACTGTGGGTTTATCACTATAGACTTAAGCTGAATCATCAGTATTTTGTTTTGTACTTGAAATCACTGTTTTTCTTTTATTTTTTAATAAAATCATGCATTTTTTTTCTCAATAAATTGCCATCATACCTAGAGATTGCTCCCGTCATCCATTGGAGTCTCCCACCACGCATTTTGATATTTCCCATCATACATTTCGTTAGTTCCCATCAGTGATGTAATAAAGAGGGAATTTTATTTTGCCGATCTTCACCAAATTTTCACCATACAGGGTAGATCATTACGAGGTTGGCGCTACGAAAGCAGCAGCGTTCCGCCTCCACCAAAAATGAATATTTTGGTTAAACCATACTGATCTTCACCCACCATATACAGGGTAGGCCTTTGGGAGGCCACTTTTTGAGAAAGTTGCCGTTTTAGGTGTTCCACTTCCGTAATTACCAGACCAGACCTTGTTTGTCTATTTCTTTAAAGTTTTGCACTAGGTACCTACTTCTTATGATAATAGAAAAAACGGGGGTAATTGTGTAGAGAAGGGAAATTTCAACAATTTTACAAGGGAATAATTATTATGTATTTCTTTTGAAAACTGGTTAACCTGATGCTTGGCATAGTGCCTACCCATCATCCATTAGGAAATTTCCCATCATGCATTTCAATAGAAACATTCATCCATTTTGACGTAATTCCCATAATAAACTTTGATGTAATCCGAAAATCATGACACTGTCCTACCTTTTTGACACATTCGCTTTCTAGGAGACAAATCTTCAAATCGGCCCTCACTCCAGCACAGGGGCTTTCATCCACCAAAACATTTCCTTTCGAGTCCAACGTCATTTTTTTAAGAAAACTTCAAAAAGTTGCTCAGAAACGAAAGATCCCTTATCAACGTGATAAAGAGAAGGTTAACACGCTGTTTCGTGTCAGGTTTTGTTTTCACTGATAACTGATAACGATGTTACACACCAAGACTTATCAAGTCTTTTTCAACGTTTTTAAACGAAATTACTCTCTAAAATGGAAAGAACCTGAAGGATATAATACCGGAATCAAAATTTATAATTCTTTTACCAAGAATAAAGTCGATTTGATAACCAGAAATGAGAAAATTTTGTCCTGGTATAGCTGTGGCCCAACAGTCTACGATTCTGCCCATTTAGGTCATGCTTGGTAAGGAAAAAATATTCCATGATCGCCATAATTGTGTATTTTAGTTGCTACATGAGGAATGACTTGATTAAAAAAATACTCGAAAATTTCTTCGATATCAATGTCGCTTATGTTATGGGTGTGACTGATATAGACGACAAGATTATTGCAAAGGCGAATGAGCTTGGTGTTGATTATAAAGAGATTTCAATGAAATATGAAAAAGAGTTTTTAAAAGATCTTTCCGATCTTGACATAGCCGCACCATTGAAAGCCAGAGTTACCGATTATATCGACGAAATCGTCGATTTTGTCAATAATATCGTCAATGGGGGTTATGGATACGTTGTGGACGGTTTGTATTATGATAATGTATCCTAAAGACCCTAATTTTTTATTTATTTTTTATGTAGGTACAGTTAACTTTAGCGTGGATAAGTTCCCTTTGTATGGAAAGTTGGTAAGCAAGCAAGAAGAGACGGAAAGCGAAATGAAGGAATCGAGTCGTGACTTTGCTTTGTGGAAACGAGCGAAAAAAGGCGAACCCTTTTGGGACAGCCCTTGGGGACCTGGGAGGCCCGGATGGCACATTGAATGCTCCACAATCGCCAGGTTTTGTCTTTTCTAAAACATCGAATCACCCTCGACTTTAGCAAACTTTTAGGTACATCGATCGACATCCATAGTGGCGGCATCGACCTTAAATTCCCTCATCATGAAAATGAAGAAGCCCAATGTTGCGCACATCACAATACGAATCAATGGGTCAACTATTGGTTACATACAGGTGCATCATTTTTCCTATTTATTTTTTCAATATTTTGGTATTTTAGGTCATCTTTACTTAAGCCCGGAAGCAAAAATGTCTAAATCACTTAAAAACACAATATCGATCCAGGATTTCTTGTCTGAACATTCTGCGAATCAACTTCGCATGTTGTGCTTGATGGTGCCGTACAGAAATGGTTTGTATTTATGCCCTTTTCTTCCTTCAAACTTTGTACATAAAAACGGGGTAAACGTTTGGTCTGGTGAGGTGAGGGGAGTGTCCATGAGGGTAGTTGAGGTGATGGGATGTGTTCCACATCCATTTCTAGACCATTTCAAACCTGGTGCAACCTAGTGAGAGAATCCCGAACTAAATTTTTGAAACCATTTTTCTAAAAGAACAAGCACTCAAGTTATGATATACTCAAAGGCCTCTTTCTAAATTTTAGGTATCGAATACTCCTCAGAAGTGATGAACAATGCTGTAGCTTTGGATAAAAAATTAATAAATTTCCTCTCCGATTCTTCTTCGTTTATAAAGAATAATGAAACCTTTGTTTCAGTTGATGAATCTCTTATATTGAAGGTTTGTGTTGTTCAGAATTGAAACAATTTCATTTGTTCAGTTTTAGGAGTTGGAAATAGCAAGAAAAAGTGTTTTGGAACATTTAAAAGACGATTTTGATACATCTTCAGCACTCAACAGCATCATTCGCTTGACCACTGTGACAAACTCACAAATAAGAAATCAATCGGTATAATTCATATTTATTTTTATGTACCATTTTTTAGTTATTTTGTTGTAGAAAACCTCATGTAGTCCGTCGTATTCAATAATCGCCGTTCATAATTTCGTGAGTGGTTTCCTTGAAAAATTAGGCTTTTCACACAACGTAAGATTGAAATATCAAAATTTTACTTTATTATATTCTAATTGTAGGAAGTAAATCGAAATTATGTTGTGGAAAGTGTGATGGAAAATGTGATCAGCTTTAGATCTCAAGTTAGAAAGACGGCTTTGAGCATTAATAAAAAAGACTCCAAAGAGATGCAGGATAAGAAGAAAGAGTTGCTTAGAGCGTGTGACTCCTTCAGGGACGAATTGGTCAAATCGGGCATTCATTTAAAGGTTTTTGTCCTCCATATTTCGACTTACCAACTTATTCCCAGTGGTTATCGAATTGGCCTATGGGGGGGGGGAGTCCGAACTAGTAGTTCGGTTAATAGAGGAGAGAGATTTGGAATTACTAATGTGGGGAATGATGGAGAGAGTAATTGGGGTATTAGGAGTATATATGGGGGCGATCATGGAGGAATCAATTGGGGAGACTATTGATTCCTCCATGACCCTAATTACCCCCAAAATTGGGAGACTATTTGGGAAGTAATTAGGGTGGTTTAGGGCAGGGTTGGATAGGCCCACTGGGGGATCTGGAAATTCCCGATTTCGTTCCTTTAAGGACAATTAATAGAGGCTTTTTAGCTTGATATTTGATTTTTTCGACACTGGTGGCCCTTTGATCTAGATATCGTTCCTGTATGATGAAAAGGGCCCTTTTTAGCTTGAATTGTGACCCTTTTTGGACTCTAGGGGCTCTTTAAACTAGATTTTTTTCTTTGAGGAAAAGGGCCTTTTTTAGCTAGATTTCGATATGGACTAAATGGGGCCCTTTTAACTAGATACTGTTACGATAAATAGGGCCCTTTTCAGCTTAGTTTTTGGTCTTTCTTGGACACGAAGAGCCCTTTTAAGTAGATTTTGTTCCTTTGCAAAGAAGAGACCTTTTTAGCTCTCCTTTAGAGAATTTAGCGGGTCTGTATCTATCCGACCATGGTTTATGGTGATAAATGGGATGAATTATTGAGGGAATAATTGGCTAGTGGGGGGGGATGGGGGAAAAGATGGAGCTTAGAGATTGGAGGCGAGAAAGGTTTATTTCGCGGTATGGCCAGTAAGAGCGACATTCTTTTAATGTTGTCTCCTTCTTCACTTTTGTAGCATAATTTCTTTATTTTACAGGACCATGGACAGAATACAGCTTGGAGTATTTCCTCTATGAAATAAAAAAAATTTTGTTTATTTTTTTGTTTATTTTCGTGGTAATCCTTTAAATTTACAATTACTAGGAAAGAGCAAAAAAAACAGATTTAATTCAAAAGAAGTTTATTAAAGAAAAACAAAATTCTACAGAGTAAATAGGAATGAATGCAGTCTTAAAGGTTAGTAGGGAAATACTGAAATTATTCTTCCATTTTGTCGGACTTCTCTTTCTTGTCCTTAACAGCAGGAGCGTTGGTGTGGGTGATGGGAATTTCACGAGAATTGGTATCTTTGGCGACCTAAGAAAAATATTAGTAACTTAAAAAAAAATGTATGAATCAACTTACTAGTTTGGGAGCGTGGAGAGATAAAACTCCATCGGAGGAAAGGTTTGACTTCAAGGCGTTGATGTCGACGTCTTTTGGGATTTTGTATTTCCTGGTGAATTGCCTAGAGATGAAACCGTGCTGGTCGGACCTTTCCTCGTGTTTCCCGTCGACGATGATCATGTCGTTCTCCACTTTGACTTTGAGCTCTTCTGGCTTGAACTGCTGAACGTCGAGGTTGACTTTGAACTCGTTTTTGTCGGAAATGACGGAGGAGAGGCCCGAATCTCCGGCGGCGACGTTCCTCCATGGGCGAATGTAGCCGCAGCGAAGGGGGTTGATCAGCATCCTCTGCGGCCTCAGATCATCATCGATGAGACCAAGCCCGAAATGCTGGTCATATAAATCAGGTGCAGGTCGTCGCTGTTCTTCCAACAAGTCAATCAAGTAGGGCAACAAAGACATCCTAAAAAATAAAAACACATATAGAAACAGTAAAACTACATAGGTACTACAACATTTACATCATGAGAATATGATATACATAAATTATTACTTACTTGAAATTCAATTCTCAAATTTAGAACTCAAATATAAGAACTCACAGTAACTTTTTATTTAAAAAGTTTTTTTTTCTCTCTCAAGCGTGGTCTAGGTAGAAGTTTGAAACCAACTGATTGATCATGGAGGGGGCACTCTTGCTTTTATACTGAATTCCACTTTCTAGATCGCGCTAGAATCGTCTAGAACTTTCTGGACCATTCTCTCAAATATCGGTTAAAATTTAATTATTAAAACCGAAAATGGCAAGAATAAAAATTTGTTTAACTTCAAAATAGTAAAAAATAAGGTCTGAATCTTCAAATGAGCTACTAAAAAAAGGACCGAAAGTTATTTATAAAGTAGAATTTTGAGAATTTAAATTACCTAAATAAAATGCTAAATTCAGGGGTTTTAGTCAATAAATAGACTTGACACCAAAAATATTAACTTTTTACTTCTTTTAACTTTTTACTTCTTTAGATACATACTTCACTACATCATTATTTTGGAGGAGCAGCCATATTACATACATATAGCCTTTGACCTACAACCCATAGGGCCTAAAAAAATTGAGAAGGAAACCTATTGAAAATAGCTTGAATCGAGACAGTGGTTCTGGTACTTTGCTTAGGGGCCTAAATGCAAATACTTGATTTTCTCGGTAACTAAAGGGAGGAATCGGTCAAAAATTGCTCAGGGTCATCTCCTGAGTCAAAGAATCCGTTAAATTGGCTTGGAACGCACTCGCACTTATTCTAGGGGTGGAAATGAAATCAAAATTTTAAAATTTGGTGAAAAATCACGAATGCTTTTCCCGAGGAAATCCGCTGCTTCTCGAGGCTTTTTTTTTTTTTCTCTTCCTCGCGTCAGTGGTGTTTTCCCATTAGAAAAGTCCATTTTAGGTTTATTGGGTTCAATTTGGGAACCGCCCTTAGCCGCCTCCCAACACGCGCGGCCACCACGACGACGCCTACCTATAACCCTTTCTCAAAAATTCTGGCTCTACAGATTTCCAATATGTAACACCAAGTACTTCCCTCACCTCCCAATACCTCTCCGAATCCTCCCATCACTTCCCCAACCTCCCCCATATCTGGACCATCTCGTTCGGTCATCAGGGAGCCGAGAATCGAAATTTACAACTTTAAAATAGAAAAATTCACGGCTTGTGGGTTCAAACTTCAAAGCCATCTTTGTGGCAAAATTAATAAACGAAAATTCAAAATTTCTCGATTATCTAGAAAATAAATGTTCAATCACACCATTTATTATGTAAAACAACGTTTAAAATAGTTATCGTTTTAAAAAGATTGAAAATAAACAATGGAAAACTCGAAGAAAATGCCGGGCGGGTCTAGAATATTCGAGGGGAAGCCAGAACGGTCGAGACCGTTGCTTCCTCCCTATTTAAACCGTTCCGCCTTCCCCACACGCCAGTCTCAATTCTTCAAAGAAGCAAAAAACTTCAAATTTCGACTATAAAAGAAAACCTCATTTTTTATTCAAATCGACTGAATAAAAGTAAATTTTTTTGCCTTCAAATTTTTTTTTTCTTCAAATATTATGTTTTCTTTCCTATGGCATGACCATTCTTTATGTAATTTGCAGGTGATGGCTTTGCTACCGTATTTGATCAACGAACTCTTGGAAGAGCAGCGTCACCCTGCTGAAGATCTTCACGATCAGTTCTTCGGTATGGGGATTTTCGACGAGGATCTCAACCGTGCGAACCGTTTGCTCGCCAACCCCTTAAGACTCGGCTACTTGAGGCCTTGGAGGGCGTTGGCGGCCGCGGATTCCGGACTTTCCTCCATCATTTCCAACAAAAACGAGTTCAAAGTCAACCTCGACGTTCAGCAGTTCAAGCCAGAAGAGCTCAAAGTCAAAGTGGAGAACGACATGATCATCGTCGACGGGAAACACGAGGAAAGGTCCGACCAGCACGGTTTCATTTCGAGGCAATTCACCAGGAAATACAAGGTGCCCAAAGACGTCGACATCAACGCCTTGAAATCGAATCTTTCATCCGATGGCGTCCTGTCTCTTCAAGCTCCCAAATTGGTAAGTCAAGCCAAAATAACCGCTAGCATCATTTTTAATATTATTTGTTCTTTTAGATTTCCAAAGAGAATCCTGGCAGAGATATTCCGATCACGCATACTAACGCACCCGCCGTAAAAGCTGCCAAAGGAAAATCTGAAAAAATGGAAGAATAATTTTTTTTTCCTTCGTTGATTATAATTTAAAAGGCTGATATGTAATTTTTTAAGACTGTTAAGTTCTAGTTTTTTTCCTCTGTATTTTCTGAATAAATAAACTCTTTATTTCAGTTATACCTAGATTTATCTTTTTTTCCCCCTTTAAAAATTATCCTACCCCTTGGGCCAGCCCTGAAGGAAGACCGCTAGAACGGTCAAAATTGTCTAATAAGTTTTGAAACGTTTAAAACAAAGTGTGCTACAGAATGGTCTAAAAAAATTTTAGTGGTATCAAAACTGAAAACCAGTCAACATAGTTGTATTAATCTCTGCTGAAAACTGTCTAATGTGGTCTAAAAAGCACTAAAATGGTGGGGTGACACAATTCTGGAGGAGCCACCATGAACAAAACCCTAGCCAAAGATGGAAATCAGCAGCTAATAACTTGAAAATCTAAAGAGCCACAGTACATATATTACTCTGGTACAGATTTATTCTGTTCTTCCTGTTCTTGGCTCAAATTCTGGAGGGGCCACCTTTTTTCTAATCTTGCTGAGGTTGCCATTTTCCTTATCAAACTTAAAAATTCTTCTTTTTAAAACCAAAAGAATAAATTTTAGAATTAATTTGTCATTTTGTGCTAATTTTTTCCATGTTGGCCAACCTGTTCTTTTGGATTCGTCGCCGTCCGCCGAGGTTAGGAAGTTCTTTGTTTTCCCCCTTCCTCCCCCCCGGATTCGCCAATCACGAAAAATAATCAAAAAGAAGGAACGGAAGAAAAGAAACTAAGGGGAGTGGAAGAAAAACAAGTTTAAAATATAATTAAGAAAAAAAAACACACTAAAAAATAAATATTTTCAAATTGTTCAAAATTTATTTAACTTTTAAAATTCGTTGTTCTCGTTTCAAAATCATTAGTGTCAAAATCAAGAAGAGGCGAAGAAAAAAAGGAGCCTTTCCGGACAAACTCCGAATTTTAAATCCGCTTTTAAAACTCACGTAAATATGTCTACACCTGCGAGGAGGCGATTAATGAGAGATTTCAAACGGTAAGTTCAGCATTTTCTTTCAATTTTCTTATTTTTACATCTCGGGAATAAAGATGACGTCTTCCTTTTTTCACTTTTCCGCCTTCCGCCTTCTACATACCAGTCTTTCACTTATCAACATTTTATTTACGCTCAATTTGATTTTGTTAAATTAAATTCATTATTATTTAAATTGTTTTTCCGCGATATTTATGTCTAAGCGAAGGTTGTCTTTATTGATTTCAAGGCTTTATTTACTAAACGTTCTATGAGCACATGTTTATTTTAAGTTCAATTTTATTTGGACTAACGAAAACAATTTTTTGGTTTATTCTCAACAATGCGTGAATGTTAGAATTTGGCCTTGATATGAAGAGCTGTTGCTGCCTGAAGAGTTCCCAGCAAAAACGAAAATAATCTGCATTTCTCACTGATCTACCTCAATTGTTCTACCTATTCTTTGTTTGCTAGTTTTGAAGCGGCTTATGGAACATATTCCATTCTCATAGTTTATAACACTAGATTTATGGTGAGGTCCTGATTATTGGCATGTTTGATCATACCTAATTGCTGAGACCTTCCCTGTTTTTTGTTTATTTCATGGTCCCGCATCTTTTCTTACCAGAACTTGCTAATAAGTAGTAATAAGAGAAGTTCTTTCTTGTCGCAACTAAACATCCTGCTAGCAAGCTGGTGGTCACCAGAAACACGATGTGAGTGCTGGAGTTTGAAAGGCTTATAAAAAGTAGTATTAGTCATAATTAGGAGAATGATGCAATACTAAATCAAGATCTTTTGTTGTCCAATGCCTAATTTGTCTTAATTTTTCCCTTGCTGATGGCAGATTTTTGCACTTTCATAAGAAAAATTGTTTAAAAATACGCTTTGAGAAGGTCTCCGATCTATTTTTATCCATTGTCCCAATCTCGATGATTCATTTCTGTTTGATTACACATCAACATTTATTTTTAAATTACATGATGATTTTCAACATTGACGGTTTCAGTGACTAAAATCCTGGTGGCATTCCAAGGTTATTTGTGGTGGGCCAAAGTTATGACCTGTTATTTTGTTGTAGTGTCAAAAATCCAAAAGGGACATTGAATTTTCTCAGCTCCCTGTGGCTTGATCGGGTTGAAATTTTCAGAGCTTTTTCCGATCACCTTGAAGTAGATGGGTGCCTAAAATCAAGTCATTTGGTCACAGGGAGCTGAGGAAACACCCTTTTAGGATGAGGGACCTATATTCTAATTTTGTCTCTGGAAACCACCCTAAGTGTCTTTGTTGTCTAGAAAGGCTCAAAACGATCCTAGATAGGGCCAAAATAATGCTGGTCTGGTCTAAAAAGGTTCAACATTGTCTTGAAACTTGAATGTAATCAGTTTTATTTTTCTTTTAGGTTGCAAGAAGACCCTCCAACTGGAGTCAGTGGGGCCCCCACAGATAACAACATTATGATATGGAATGCTGTTATTTTTGGGTAAATTTTGTATCTAAGATAAACTCATTTTTGTGCTAACTTCTCGTTTTTAGACCTCATGATACGCCCTTTGAAGACGGTACTTTTAAGTTAACTATAGAATTTACTGAAGAGTATCCGAATAAACCGCCGACCGTGAGATTTGTATCGAAAATGTTCCATCCGAACGTGTACGCCGATGGTGGCATCTGTTTAGACATTCTACAAAATCGATGGAGTCCCACCTACGACGTTTCAGCCATATTAACGTCAATACAGGTAATTCTATTCAATCTATGCCAGGGGGTGAATTTCGAAAAAAGTGAATTTTTTCGGTTTTTCGCCAATATCTCTAAAACCGTAGGTCGGAGGCGAAAAAATTTTAAGCACAAAATCAAAGCTTATTAAATTTGCTACAATTTTGAACTAATAGGATTTTTGGTAGGACCAAACGTATCTGAGCTACGAGGTGACATATAAATTGGGGCTTTTTAATTTTGCATGGAGGAAAGACTTCATCTAATCAAAAAAGTGTAAAATCAATTAATGATCACAAGGGGTGGGGGTAGGTAAATAATTTACCCCAATCAGAGGTCAAAATTGAAAATCCCGTTTTTTCGTTGCCTTGTAGCTCAGATACGTTTGGTCCTACCAAAAATCCTAGTCAGTTCAAAATTGTAGCAAATTCCTCAAGCTTTAATTTTGTGCTTAAAATTTTTTCGCCTCCGACCTACGGTTTTAGAGATATTGGCAAAAAACCGAAAAAATTCACCTCTATTAAATGGTGACACACCGTAGAAAGAGTTTCCAATTTTTATGAGAAGACAGGCTTGTCAGTTTTAGCAACCGTTTCTCTTTTTGTTTCAGTCTCTGCTAAGTGATCCAAATCCGAATTCCCCCGCGAATTCGATGGCCGCGCAGCTTTACAAAGAAAATCGACGGGAATACGAAAAAAGAGTGAAAGCTTGTGTAGAACAAAGTTTTGTAGACTAGCTAAAAAAAAAAAAAATCTTTTTTCCGTTTGTATACTTATTTATGAAATGATATCAGCATTATACCTACATAAAAAAATTTTTCTCAACAAGCCCCAAATTAATTTTTTCCTGCTGTAAATTCTGTCACTTGAAGAGGCACCTTTTGTCCTAGTTTTAAGTCGTGTGTAACTTAAAAGCCATTTTTTTCGGTTACTACTCATCAAATTTTTTTTTTATTTTCTCGCCTCTCGATCACCTTTGATTGTAGGCTGTGCCTCTTTCTATTAAATCAAAGTTGCTAATTTTTGTTTTTCTTTTTTTGCAAATGGGAGTCGTAATTAATAAATAAATAAAAAAGTACCATGTTTTGTTGTTAATTTTATTAAAGCATTGTTAACTTGCCTAAAAAAAATTAATAATAATAAAAAAACTATTAGTGCATCATTTCAAACAGGAAATGCACTAATTAATTAATTAAAAATAGTAGTTGAAAATTTTGTTTTTGTTTCCTTAAGCATTTCTCTGGACCAAACGAAAAGCACTTGCTACAAAAATGCAACGTAGAATCAAAATGACCTTTTATACTCGATAAGACCCCATTTTTGGGGCTCTAACCTCTAGAAGGGCTTCCTTAAGACTGGGTTGGACCTTGGACCCCTTTAGTACTCTTTGGATTGGTTAGGAAGGACTGGTTTGGACAGACTAGTACCACTTTCGGACTGGTTAAGACCTTTTTTAGTGGGTTTGGACCTCTTCACATATTTTTTACTGGTTCATACCCCAATCAACATTTGGACTAGTTTTGATACAGATTTGTGCCGGTTTGGACCTCTTGGGCTAGTTAGGGCACAGGCCCATGACATAATGACTTAAAATATCCTTCTAAGGCCGTTGTTGACCTTATAGAAGAGTAGGGACCCGATTGGATCTTTAAATAGGACTTATTTTGCCCAAATTGCACAAACTTGTTACACGGTGACTCAATGTTGGATCATAGGCAAAGTTGTCAGCTTTACTGCTATTTATCCCAGCATTGGGCTTAGCTTAATGTGGCCCAATTTGCATGAAATTTTTTAAAAACTTTGTAGAAATTTTTGTAATAAAAAAAATTATTGTACACGCTATACAAGTCTTACAATCAGAGTTCAAATTGACATTCTTATGTGTGAGGTTGTGCCTCATGAGGCTTCTTCTGTCTGAAAATTCCCCCGTATGTGTTCTCATATCTTGAGGATATCCTATTCAGTAAACTTTCTTTGACAAATCTCGCATTCAAACGGTTTCTCCGCCTCAAAAGATCACCTTCAGCAAACTTCCTCTGGCATATCTCGCAGCTGTATGGCTTTTCACCATATTTGCTTTAGGTATACTCTCTTTTTAAGTACAAAAGTACAAAAAAAAAAAAATTAAATTAAATTAAATTAAATTTCAGTCTTTAGATTGCATGTGTTTGAAAGATAGTCTGATAAATTATTTCGCTGCACTTTTTTTCCTCTTTGGCTTAAAGCCTTCGCTTTCAAAATAGGCGCTCTTGTTGACATTTCTCTTGTTCATTTTCGGTGTGGCAAAAACCATTTCATTGTCATCAATTTCATCGATAAGTCCGTTGAGGTGATCTCTTAATTTTTTGAGTGCGACGTAATATTGGACTTTGTCTTCAGCACGAGGAGGAGTTGAACATCTTCCGCTGGACGACGGCATCACCCAAATCCGACAATCATTTGTCCCTTCGATCAATTCAGGCTGAAGTCCCAACTCGAATTTCTTCTTTCCGGAAAAGACCTCGTAGATCTGTTTCCCGTTAAAAACTGCAATTTTAGGCCTGAAAACGTGAATTTTCTCGATAAGACTTTTAGCCCCTTCTTTAACTTCGGAGCGACTCAAATCCGAGCTACTCCTTGAAGTCCTTTCCACGATATTGGTCAACCCGATCCCTAAATCGAGAAGTTTGTAATCTTCAGTCGGACTCATAAGAGAAGGTGTCAGACCTGAAAGATGAAGGCATTTCCAAAAATGGTTCCCCGCTTTGGAATAATGATGTCCTTTATACGCAGAATACATTCCGGGATTAATACCGATGATGAGTATGTCCAAATCATGCTTTAAATGATCTGGAAGTTTTAACTTACACACTTCTTCATCACTCATACCACCAAATATGTTCTGTCTCTTTGGCCCCATCACAACGAAAACCACTTGTCACAATTACCCAAAACCAGTAAAAATATATGAGATGAGATGTAGTAGCCAAGTTGAAAAACGTAAACAAATATAGATTCTAGATAACTCAAATCAAGCCACCTCAAGCTGTGGACAACAATTCTGCCAACGTAAAACCTTATAAAATCCCCCAGCAATTTCAGGAAAACTGCTATGAACAGAGCTGAGAGCACTACTGGAGAAATGTCACCAGTGAGTGTTTTAATGCAAAAATCATTGACTAAACACACATGTATTTATATGGTTGGCATCACTGGTTTGTGGTGCCTGTCGATTTCACTGTAGTTGGCCAAACTGAGTGTGTAACCTTGCCTAAACTGAAGGTTACATTCTGGTTATAATTTTCTCAAAACTTCTAGTCCCGATTGTTTTACCGGTTGAATTTATTTTTTGTTAGGTAAATTTCTATTGTAATATTATGTCTTCCGAAGAAGAGCAGACACGTAAAGTGGACCAAGCGTTTAAAAACGTTATAAATGAAATCGACAAAGAATATTTGAGGCCAATACAAGTAAGTATCTTTAACTTCCTCATGAGGAAGTTAAGGGAGTATGGAAGGGTTCTGAGGTAGATTCGTGGGGATAAACGAGCTTCCTAAGTATCCCTATTTGGGAGCAGATGATACTTTTGGACGTAAGGAAGTTTTTCATAAAAGGTTGCTCCAGACCGCAGACGCTTAATTTTGCTTTTTTTTAGGTAAGCATGCATTACTGTGCAGCAAAATGCTGCGAGAACCAGACCCATTCATTGGAGCAGGTCCAGAACTGCATACAGAATTGTAGTCAGTTTTTATCGCAAGCTGAAAATATTGTTAAAGATGAATTCTCTACGATACAGGTTTATTGATGTCAAGGGCAGAAAAATGAAATTTTTTAAATTTTAGAATCGGCTCCAAAGAGGCGTCATGGACTGTAGAGACGATACTAAACTTATGATGCCCCCACAGCCAACAGCAGATGATGTAAGTTGAATGTGTGTACTATGGTGCTGAACTCTAGCTTATTTTCCTATGAACTACAAACGTTTTATTTTGAGTTTAACCAGTTTTTTTTTCCTTTGCAGATGAAGAAATTTAATGAAATGTTTGAAAAATGTGCAGTTGCCTCTATAGAAAAAGACATGAAGAACATCCCGACGCTGCTGACACGAATTCGAAGTCGCTTAGATGTCCTTAAAAAAAGCGCTTCTGCCCAAAAAATTTAATATTAAATTATTTTTGTTATATTTGTAGTAACTCGCATTTAAACTCAGGAAAAAATAGATTGTTTTCATAAAATTATTTAAAAAGTTTTAATGTAAATTTGGACGTTTTGGGGACGTTTCTGATGGTGAGGGAGATTCTCGTTTTCCGCTGTAATGTTTCGTCTTTTTTGTATGAGGTTTGTTCAAGGTTGACGATTTCGTCCATTTTGTCGCTTGCGATTTCGTCGATTGAATGGAGGTAATCCTTATAAAGGCTATTTTTGATGATGACCAGACTTGTCGGCTCAAGGCAAACTTTTATTGTGTCGTCATCTCCTTTCTTTTTGAAGTTAAGAACAGTGTGCGAGCCACAATTTAGTGTGACTATCGTAGGATAAAATAAAGGCCCATCTTCGTGAGGCTGAAACCAAAATTAGTCTAAAAAACTCGACATCAAATTACCATGATGCCTTGCCCTGCCAGATATTCATTGACAAGAACATGATTCGCTTTCGAACTAATCGGAAAAATGTCCAAATTGTTGATTCGGTCGACATAGAATTTCAACCAGTCTGGCAGTGGTTCGGGTATCATCCCTTTCGGCATCGGATTTCCGCCCCAATTCTGCAAACGCCTATGGCTCAGGTATGTCCATTTAGGCTTCGGGGAGTTATTCACTTTATCCAAAATGTACTCTTCTTCGTCGCTGTTGATGAAGTTCGGAATGTAAAATAACGTAGGTGGAGCCTGAAAAATATACATCAAAAATCAAGCTAAAACAAGAGTGGAACCGTACCTCTTTAATTAAATACTGTTCCATTATACGAAAAATATTCGGTTACTTATCACTAAAACATTACACATCAATGATCAAGTATCAACGAGTCACGCTATCAGCTAATAAGTTGGCTAATGTTTCGATGTTTTACGATAGACTTTAGCATCGATGGCTAGATGGAGCGATCCTAGCCGCTAGATGTTACGATCAGCGATGTCGGGTGTATATATTTACTTATAAAAAAACACCATGTTTTAAATATAAAATACCGTATATAAAAATACCTAAAACACCATGCTTTTAGACATGACAAGAGAGTAAATTTAAATCGATGCAACGAATCGATTTACATATGTATGATTTCTTTATAACCGCTTATAACTTTCAAGATTTTAAATTGTCATTAACGGTTAATTTGTACAGATTTTCGTGTTTTTATTTATTAATTTTTATTACAATGAATATATTATAATGTCAATTCGAGTTTCTATTCAAAACGAACCAATAAAGATAAACAGGACCAAATTACTTTTGACAGACGTCGATAGGGCTAAAAAAGAAGAATGGGATCGAAGGAGAAAGCTAAGATTGCAGCAGGTTCGTTATCGAGTGATAAAAGTTTTTGAAAATATTTTTGGGTTTTTAAGGTGAGGCAACAGTCGAGGGATATCGCCCAAAGGTTGCGATCAAATGTCGCTGCAGGATCGAAAGCCGCAGAAAAGGAGGATGTCGACCGGGAGGTCCAAGAGATCGAACAGTTTAAACGAAAACAAGTTTCGAATTTGCAGAAAGAATTTGATAAATGTCTCAAATCTGTCGGTTCTGCTCACAAATCTGCAACGTTACAGGTTTAATATGAAGACTTGGTGGTATTCAGAGAGATAGTGACTGGACCCTCAACTTAAAAGGGAAATGGCTTTTTCTCATCTCTCTGTGGACCAATTGTCTTCAAATTTGGCCAAAATCTTCTTTAATATACACATAATAAGCCCTGAAAATTTCAAGTCGATCCGACCACAGGGAGCTGAGGAATTGCAATGTTTTGGGTTGATTGCCCTCTTATACTCTTGTCTCTGAATACCACCAAAAAAAATTTGAATTTACCAAGTTCCTTTTAGCCGGATCCCAAAATGATCTTAAAAGAACAGAAAATCGTTATGGACGCTGTAGCCAAAGCTAGAGGAAGGATAGCGGAAGAGAAGAAAAACAAAGAAAAAGAAAAAGCAATGGAAACAGCCCAAAAATTGACCCAACAGCTCAATTTGGCTAGACAAGTTGAAAAACTGAGGTCGGCCATGGTCACCTCTTTACCACCCGTTGTCGACAAATTTGCTAAAAAGTCACCAAAGAAAAAAAAGTCGTCGAAGAAAAGTTCAGTAAAAAGTCCTAAATCGCCAAAGGAAATTCCCAAAAGTCCCAAATCGCCCGTTTCTAAGTGAGTTGAAAGTTTCAATGCAGAATGGCAGCGATGATTCACATCTTTGGTTTAGTTTTCAGGTTCGGGGACGAAATTTAAGTTTGACTTTACCGGACGACGATCTTTCCGATGCTAGCGACGATTCGAGCGTCACTTGGCCTCCGAGGCGAAAAGTCAAAGTCTACAATCACAACGAAAGAAAAGCAACCGAACTCCCAAATTTCGCCGCAAGCGTCACCAGACTTCAAGAAAACTTCGTACTAAACACATTTTCATTTAAAAACGTTTCATAACTCAAATTTCAGGATATGAGGCTCGAAATGGAAAAGGAGAACGCAGAAAGAGCCGAGTACGAATTGTCGAATAAACGTAAAATTGAAAGACTGGACAAAAGGGGCAAAACTGCTGTGCAGAAGGAACAGTCGAAGAAAGAATTCGATGAAATATGCAGCGCGATTTCCGCATTGGATAAACAAGACAAAATCAAACAAGTTTCAGCACCACCAGACACTCAACAGGTACATTCATACATTTGTTGTTTTTGATATTCCTTTTTTTTAGCCATCTACGTCTGGAAATGGATTTAAGAATCAAGAAAGACTTGAAGAGCTTCTAAAAAAGTTGCAAGAGACTCCAGAAAAGTTTCCGAAGCTTTTTGACCCTGAAAAACGCTCTCCCAAAAGGAACGACCTCAAATTACTCAGCGAAAAACTGCAAAAACAGCGGAAAAAACTGCTCGACCCTAACGACCGAAAGAACCTCGAATGCGATACCTCAGAAGACGAAATTGATGTATGGACAGACAATAGAGAAAAGGAAGGAAAAGTTTTACCTCATTATGACCCAAGACCTGAAAAACTTGAAGATCGAAAATGTCTCCCAAAATCGAATATCTTGATCGAAACCGTTGAAGCTGAAAAAAGTAGCTCTTCCGAAGAAGTCAAAAGGAAAAGTTGGCCAGGATCTCAAGTCACCAAAAAACCCGTTAACCGTAAGCTTTCATCATCATCCGAATCATTCAGTATGTCTTTCGAATCCGCTGAAAACGTTTTTAGAGAGAAAAGTACAAAAAGTGAGTCTGAAACATCAAATGAAGAAGTTAAAGTGGTTGTTAAAATAAAAGGAAATAAAACACCAAAGAAACCGATTCAAAATGATTCTTCGTCATCTTATTATAGCCCACCGACAACTTTAAGCCCTGAGCAGCATTCAATATTGAGCAACGTGTTGCGAAAAATAGCAATCAAAAATAAAAATCCAAAGTTACACGAGTACATAGTTGAACTTTTAAATAAAACGAAGAGGTCGATCAGCGACTTGGGCGTTTCGAGCAGCGATGTCACTCTGAGTGGAGTTTCGGACGTCTCGACCGTTAGCGGATTCAGGCGAATGAGTGCGGAAAGCGTCGAAGGAAGTCTCATCGAAAATCTTGTGCGGAGGATTGAAAAATTGACTGATTTAATGGATGAAAGTTTCTTAAATCGATTGAATGATTCTGGCACAAAAAAAGCACGATTCCCTACTTTGGAGGATTCTGTGAGAAGTCAAGATCATTATATAGTTGAAGAGAAAAACGACGATGTCAAAATTGACATTCCTGATTGTTTGTTTCCTCATCCAAATTATGATGAACCATCTACATCGTTTGAAATTCCATGGTAAGTAGGGTTGAGTAATAGTTTCCATGATTTTTTTTTCTTTCTAGTGAAAAACAAAAGAAGCATTTGTCGACTATTTTGGAAGTGGATACGCCAATGACGACGTATAAAGAAAGATCGGTAGAAAATGATTCTTCGCTTCATTCCTCCTCTTCGAGCCTGACATCTCGGTTGCGCCGCCTTCAGAACCTCGAAGACGAAAAAGAGCCCGACTTTGAAAATACGATTTCCACAATCGACAGCGATTTGCTGACAGAAAAAGACGTCGCTAGTCTTCTCGAAAGTTCAGACGAAGGAATCGAAGAAGTTTTTCGCAGTTTGGGCATCGGATGGGCGCTCTCCACTTTGCGGAAAACGCGAGAAAGGAACAAAATCGACCCGGAGTCTTCTTCTAGCTCGATGTCACCTTCACGAACCAAAAAAAGCACAATCCGACATTCCACTCCGATCAAAACTCAGAAATCGCCGAAAAAATCACCTCGGAAAAAATCCGTTAAAGCTGACAGTTTGACCCCACCTTCGGTCTCATTAAACAATCCCTTCTTAAAAAAGTGACTTGTAAATAATCCATTTTCTACATTTTATAATTAAAATAACTGTTAAACGAAATTTCTATCTAAACTTGGATTGTTTTGTCTAATAAATTTGTTTTGTTTATTTTGAAACTTTTAGTTTTTTTAACCTTAGAAGCAGGGGCGGACTGGGACCTTAGGGTGTGGGTGGGTTTTCAGTTAAGGAGGCGCCCGGATGGGGGGGGGGGCAAAAAATTTTAACAGAAAATTGGCTTTTAGAAAAATATATTAGGCAAAAACAGAGGTTCCCAAACTTTTTCAGTGGCGCCCCCCTTTTAAACAAATTAAATCCTTTGCCCCCTCCACCAAAGTTTTGAATGTTAACTTTGAGCAAAAACCTCAAAATTAGAAGATGAAATTTGGGGTTTAAAATGTTGATTTTGACGGTTTTTGACAAAAGAAATATCACTTAAAACGTTGATTTTGAGATTTTTTGACAAAAATACTTCCTCTCACAATCATGATTTTGGGGTTTTTGACAAAAAATTGTCAATTTAAAGCTGATTTTGAGGTTTTTTGACAAAAATTAGGCATCACAAATATTGATTTCGAGGTTTTTTATCGAAGATTTGGCTTTATAAATGTAAGTTGAATATGAGGTTTTTGGACGAAAATTAGGCATCATAAATGTTGATTTCGAGGTTTTTTGACCAAAATTAGGCTTTAAAAATGTTGATTTCGAGGTTTTTGGACGAAAAAAATTGCACCTAAAACGTTCATTTTGAGATTTTTTGACAAAAATTGGTCTTACAACCATGATTTGGAGATTTCGACGAAAAATTGTCAATTTAAAGTTGATTGTGATATTATTTGACGAAAATTAGGCAATTATAAATGTTGATTTTGTGGGGTTTTTTGACGAAAAGTTAGCTTTTAAAATGTTGATTTCGAGGTTTTTTGACCAAAATTAGGCTTTTTAAATGTTGATTTCGAGGTTTTTTGACCAAAATTAGGCTTTTTAAATGTTGATTTTGAGGTTTTTGGACGAAAATTAGGCTTCATAAATGTTGATTTCTAGGTTTTTTGACCAAATTAAGCTTTAAAAATGCTGATTTTGAGGTTTTTGACGAAACTTTGGCTTTTTAAATGTTGATTTCGAGATTTTTGGATGACAATTAGGCTTCATAAATGTTGATTTCATGGTTTTTTGGCCAAAATTAGGCTTTAAAAATGTTGATTTTGAGGTTTTTGACGAATTTTTGGGGACATTTGCACAAAAATACCTAAAAAAATCTTGAGCTTTCCCACACACCCGGGGACAGCTCACACCTCCCAGTTTGGGAGCCACTGAGAGAAAATAACGCAAAAAAAAAAACTGACCCTGGTGCGCCGCCTCTACCTCTACGTATTCACGGCACGGTTGGGTTCTGTCCACCCGCCTCCCCCTGGGCCAGTCCGCCCCTGCTTAGGAGGTACCGTAGTCTGTCGCTCCAGCAATGGCGTCCAAAGTTGCTCCAGCTTGGCATGGCCTATGGGATAGATTCTCTCCAGCTATGGGCACAAGCTAAGATTCGTATGGCCGCACTCACTTCTAATCTTAGAATAATTAAATTTAATAGCAACCACAGAGTTTTTTAAAAAGCTTAAATTTATTAAACAATGTACAAAATTCTATGTTGAAACAATATCCATAACTTCATCAGTGATTTCACGTTTGTTGTCCAACTCGTCTAAAGTTTCCAAAGAGACATCAATTAAATTATTTTCATCGGAGACGTATTCGTCGAGTAAAGCCTGAAGTTGATGTAAAGAAGCGAAAAGAACGTGAAATTGTTTCCTTCTCATGTCCAATTTGCTTTCTAATTGTTCATATTTTATCTGAAAACCGTTTAATAAGAAATGAAACAAAAAAATGTATTTTGAACCTCAAGGTTTTGAAGGTCAGAACGTAAAGCGACGAGTTTTTCGTCGGTTTCTTTCCTGTCGGGTTGGGCGTTGATGACTTTTGAAAGAACTTCATACTCCTGACGGTTTTTCCGGATTATTTTCGCTTCTTTAAAGTCTTCTTTAGTTCCGACGATTTCACGTTTGACTTTCTCGATCGAGTCTCTAATCTGCTCGCCGGCTTTTTCATAGTTGTCGATCTCGGAAGCCGAAAGGGCCGCATTGAGCCGAGACTTGAGAAACGCATACTCGCATTTGTTCACTTGGGACAGAAGGCTGTCGCGTGTAGTTGTTCTATAAAAATCTAATTTCAAGGGCAGAAAGTGTGAAATTACACTTACGTGTCTGCCTCGTCGTCTGTACACCATTGCTGAAACTGCTTAAGCAATATGTTAATTTTACGATCGTCACCGGTTCCATCGCCATCAACCAAAAGCCTCTTACGTATCACTTCCTCTATAAAACGTTTTATTACATACTTAAACATTCATAAGTACCTACCGTCATTCATAATATTGTTTATTTCGCTATCGTTTTCGAAAACATAATAGAAGGTTAAATGACGGTTTACAAACAGTGGAGTCAATAGTGTCTACCCAAAATTAGATGCTGAATTTATCTTTTGGATCGCAAAAATAACTCATACATATTGTATTTTGCTTTTTTTGACATGAGGAAGACTAATCTGTAATCAAATTATCAACTACAGTGGCCAAGTACGGACATTTTTGCTTAAGTTGGCATCAATGCTTTTTTGGCGCCTTTTCTAAACAACATGAATTCTGAAAGAGGAGCGTAAGTTTTTTAGGTAGATTTTTTTAATTTTTAATATTTTCCTATTTAAATGAACCTTCCTGACTTAAAATAACATATTTTTTAGTAACTATGATGAAAATTTATCTCAGCCCTCACTTAATTTTAATGCAACTCTCGGTCAACAGGCTGTCGTCAGTCAAATCTGTAAAAAACAAAAAAATTATAATTTTTTCATTAATCTTATTTATTTTAGTGGAGTATTATCAGGTTAAAATAACCAAAGATATGAATGATATGGTTGGTCATGTGATCAACACCGTTGACGCACAAAATGTCATGTACGTATCGAAATTGGAGGGAAAAAAGCCGAACCTGAAAAATAATTTTTCTTTCAAGGGAAACTCAGAAATTGCAATTCGATATCGAAAAACTTCGCTGCATTGTCAGAATTCAACAATCTTTGATTCAATTATCAAAAAGAAAATAATAAAATAGTCAATTCGTCTGGTCTATTTCTTCGATAAGAAAGCATCTGCCAGTGACTTGGTTCAAAATCAAGGCTATCTCAATGCCCAGAAATCTCTCCTATTAGCTTGACATAGGTAAAAAAACAGGAAAATAATAACAAATTTAAAACTCAGTGCTTTTTTAATTACAGCTCGTTTTATAATTTTTTATTGCGTCAACATTTAAATGTCAATGAGTATACTTAGGCACAATTTTGAAGAAATTTCGTTTTCTTTTAGCTCTATATAACTTATCACAGTCATACACGCACAAAAATAGCATTTAATGTTTAGAAAAATATAGAAAACAAAAAACTTAAAACAAAAAGGAAAAAATATTTACAAATTAAAAAAATACAATTTACAAATTTAATGACGTTAATTTTGAAATTTTTCAGTCAAATATCTACGAAAACTAAACTGGGATTCTTACCAATTAATTAATTTAAAAAAGAAAAAAGCGTATACAAAATGGCAACAATAAATTGAAAGTTTTTATACAATGTTTGAAACTTAACTTAAGGCACTGACAAAAAAGTTAAAAAATTTTTTTTTACAAATTATTTGATTTTAAATCAAATTCAAAATCTTTGGTGGAAAGATAAAAATAAAGGGAAAATTAATATAAGGAATGGTTAGTTTAAATATTTTCGACACCTCCGTGATAGACAATGACAGCTTATCTTTTCTTCTTCCAAAGGAAATTTGTAGTCGTAAGTGAGTTCTTCGCCTTGTAGGATTTTCCGCAGTGCGAATATCAAAATGTGTTTTTTACCCAAAATGTCGACAACTCTTGAGTAACAATTAGGCTGAAAAATAATAATTAGATAGAAGCTAAAATAAGGGGAGGGGGGCTTACTTCGCATGAATGATTGATAAAACGTGCGGCATTTCCTTTCATGGTGGCATCAACAACGAATTTATCGTCGATTCTGAACATGTAGCAACCGATACCTTTTGAAGTATAATGTCGCTCTCGTTTGTCAGTCAGGGCAGATCGTATAACCTGAAATTAAATCAACATAATTTGACATTTTATCATGAAAACTGGGGTATTGCTTGTATTCTCAAAATCATTAGAACGTAACCAGGGGCGGACTGGCCGGGGGGGGGGTGGACAGAACCCCCCCTCCCTTGAATACATGGGTCAGTTTTTAGTGGATTTCCAGAGGAAAGCAGGCTATTTTTTTTAGCGTTATTTTTGCTCAGTGGCTCCCAAACTGGGGGGCGTAAGCTGTCCCCAGAGGGAGGGGGGGGAGCTCAAGATTTTTTTTTTGTGCAAATATCTCCTAAAATTCGTCAAAAACCTCAAAATCAACATTTTTAAAGCAAAATTTTGGTCTAAAAACCTCGAAATCAACATTTATGAAGCCTAATTTTCGTCCAAAACCCTCAAAATCAATATTCATAAAGCCAAATTTTCGTCAAAAACCTCGAAATCAACATTTATAATTGCCTAATTTTCGTCAAAAAACCTCAAAATCAACTTTAAAGTGGCAATTTTTTGTCAAAAACCTCAAAATCATGGTTGTAAGACCAATTTTTGTCAAAAAATCTCAAAATCTACGTATTAATTGCAATTTCTTTTGTCAAAATCAACATTTAAAAAGCCGTATTTTGGTCAAAAAACCTCGAAATCAACATTTATGATGCCTAATTTTCGTCCAAAAACCTCAAAATCAACTTTAAATTGACAATTTTTTTTCAAAAACCTCAAAATCATGATTATAAGAGCAAATATTTTTGTCAAAAAATCTCAAAATCAGCGTTTTAAGTGCAATTTCTTTTGTCAAAAACCTCAAAATCAACATTTTAAAACCCAAATTTCATTCAAAAACCTCGAAGTTAACATTCAAAACTTTGTGCACTGTGAAAAAGTTTGGGAACCTCTGTGTTTGCCTAATATATTTTTCTAAAAGCCAATTTTCCGTTAAAATTTTTTGCCCCCCCCCCATCCGGGCGCCCCCTTAACTGAAAACCCACCCACACCCTAAGGTCCCAGTCCTCCCCTGAACGTGTTGAGCTTACTATACACCCTGCTGTACCCTTTGACGCACGAAAGAGATTTGATTGAAATATACAACAAAGTAAGATTTTATGTTTGTTTGAAAGATTGTTTATTGGAGACGTAGTGGCGTTACTTGTGCCACGGTATGGTGTAATGTACCCATATACCTTTAACATACAATCTTACATTGTTTTGTATATTTCACCCCTATCTCTTTTGCTTTAAAAAAACAAAACATTCACCTCTCCGGCGTATTCAATGACCATTTCGCCGCTTTCAATATCTCGGAGGCAGAAAAGCCCTCGTCCGTGGATGTCAGAGCGGAAAACTCCAACAGCAATTTTCGACGTCTCCTTCAGATGTCTGAACCGCATCGCCATAGGTAAGTTTAAACTTGCTGCTCTTCGACTAAAAAGAAAACATTAAAAACCAAATCAAAACCGATTTTATATACCTTATGGCACTTAAACTGTCGTTTTCAATGCTGAGAAGTTTCGGTGGCCTCCGATGCCTTGAAGCGAGCCAACTAAACATGTCGTATTTACATTTTGAATGCTTGACGACTTCACTTCGAGCACATCCGGAGAGATTCTCTTTCGAAACTTTGCTCATTTCTTGCTCTAAAGCAGTCAACTTTCGCTTATGATAAATCGGCTTGTAATTTGGACAACCACTTATGCCTGGAAGCTGCTCCAAAACGTATTTGACACTGTTGTTACCAAGGCCCATCATCTTCTTCAGTAACGAGTTTGGCGTAGGAAATGGATTTTGGTTCAAAAGAGGCAAACCTTTCGCTTGCCTTGCTTTCTGTACGGTTTCGAACACTTTTTCCCAAGCAGATTGAATATTAGTCGTGGAATATGTGAAACCATCTTCGGATGTAATTTCGTAAGTTATTTTCGGTTCTTCGTGCACTTTTCTTTTGTTTTCTTTGTTGTTGACAGTGATGCTGACTGCTTTTTGGGGCTCTTCAATCATTTCGGGTTTTTCTTCAACGGGCGGCTTCTCAGGAACTTTTTTGACGACAACAGGCGCCACTGCTTGCTGCGGCTTCTCTTTGTGTATAGCAGGCGAACAAGGAAGTTCAATCTGGTTCTTTTCTTGACGAGGCATAAATTCCTTCGGCTCTTCAATCACAATCGTTTCTTGAGTCGATATCATCTTGACACCATCATTCTTCTCCATCACCTGCCGCCTAACAGTCTGATAAACGTTTTTCTGATAGTTCATCTGATAGTTCCAAGGTGGATTTTGAACATTAACAACAGGAGGATTAACAACAACATAACTTTGTGTGACTGGTTTTGATTGAAAAACTTGCGTCGTAGTTGCAGAATAGCTGCTCAACATTCCAGGGACTGAACCCGAAATAAACTGGCTTGAACTCATCACAGTATTACTAACAACGGTTTCCATGCCGACAATCATAGGAGGATTGACATAAACATTATTATATACATCATTTTGGTTCAAAACGACTTGATTATTAGTTATAATAGTGCTCATAACAGGAACAGTTTGGATAACAGGCTGCTGTATATAAGGTTGTTCTATTATATATGGCTGTTGTATCGTATAAGTTGGAACTTCAGGCATGGTTTGCAGTATTATAGGATTCTGGACGACTTTTGGCTCATATTGGACTTCTTCTTCTGATTCTTCGGATGACGAAAGGTAATCCGAGCAAGTTGGTAAATGACGTTCGTATCCTACATTAGTCCTGTACGTTCTGCGACATTTTGTGCATTTGACAGGTTCTTCTTCTTCTGAATCGTTTGATTGGTCACTTTCGAAATCGACAGCGCCATCAACTTGAAGAATGTTTTTCCAACAGTCTTTTCCTCTTTCCAGATAATTTTCTTGCTTTTCTTTAAGCTTTAAATAGGAACTATTTTTGATGTTTTTTGGTTTTTCTTTTTTCGTGACCGAAGTTTCGCCGAGTTCGTCATCAAAGTTCATAGTGAAGATATCATGCATGGATATTTTGTTGAAAAGATCATGCGGTATATCTTTAAATATCGCTTCTTCCAATTCGGGCGATAAAAGGTCCGTTTGTTGATCAGAATTGTCTTCGTTGCATACAGTATCGATTAAAAATGAAACCACAGTTTTGACATCTTTGTCATCACTTTTGACTTCAACTGGTGA
This sequence comes from Orius laevigatus, assembly GCA_018703685.1. Classification (NCBI taxonomy): domain Eukaryota; kingdom Metazoa; phylum Arthropoda; class Insecta; order Hemiptera; family Anthocoridae; genus Orius; species Orius laevigatus. The sequence continues at coordinate 237,749 of JAGWEN010000125.1, forward strand.
AGGAGGAGGCGTAAATAATGTATGATCTAACGTATAATTCATATCACTCTCATAATATTCATCAGATTTTGATAATTTTGTTTTTATATGGTACTGAACTATCTTCCAAGGTTCTTTCACAGACCAATATAGTCGTGAACAGCTGAATTCACAGGGAAGAATGAAATCCGAGAAGTTTGAATATTCCGGATATATTTCGCCAATGTTGGATATCAATAATGATCCGACATAAAGTTTAACTTCATGAAATAAAACGTCTTTTTTCTTCTTTCTGTCTAATTCGACGTAAACGGACCGAAAAATGGTGAAATCGTTGATTCTGTTTTTGTTCCCGTGGTTTATATGGTTTTTACAATAGACTTCCATGTTTTCAAGAAAAACGCATTCGTCGTTTAAAGCGCATAAGAAATGGTACGCGTACGGGCAGCTTTTGGCGCAGCATCCTACGCTGGCGCCTTTTTTATCGCATCCCGAACACCTGATAAGCCTAGCACGTGATATGGCACTGTGGACATTCTGCAAAGATCCATCAATTTCTTCAAAAACTTCGCTTGACCATAAAGCACAATTGACATGGACCCATTCATTTTGTCCGCAGTACAAAAGTCGACCTTGCTCCTCCATTTTTCCTTCTCCTATCATCTTACACAACATACAAAAACGCGTATCTTGATTTTTAATGCCCAAATAATAATAATCAGGATCATGCACCAAAAGCGACTTAACTTTTTCACTTAAAATGGCTTTCGGTTTCTTTTTTTTGGTTTCTTTGTTTTCAGAGAATGTTTCTTTGATAGGAGTGCTTATTTGGTCTTCTTTGTTGTTTGGATCAAACCAAGAGAAGACTTGTTTTAGCGATTTTTGGTATAAATCGATTAAATCCGATTCGCCGATTTCTTGTATCACTTTTTCCATATCGGCGCTGAATTCTGCCACTGATGTGTATTCGTCGTTACTTGCTTTATTTTTGATGCCCATCAAGCTTAGATGAGAAGTGTCCAGAATGCAGGTGCACCTTTCAGGTGAATCATTTTCTTCGGCAATTATCGGAATGTCGCTTTTGTAAGGTATGCTTAAGACGCTTACATCCATCTCTTTGTTGACTAGATCCAAAAAACCTGTTTTGACAGTTTTCAAACTTTCTTCATCATCTTTTGTTAGCTTCGGTGTCAATAAACCGAGGTCGGAGGTCTTCTCGTCCAGCAAAGTCGCAGCACTCTTCTCAGGCGACTGCGGATATAAATTGCGTAATGTGATGGGCTTTTTGTGCTTATCTTGACAATCGCAGATCCGCTTTTTAGGACTTGCTTTGACCAATGAGCAAAGCAGGCGATTCTTACTTAAGGAGTTTATCACATTTAAATAACCTGCTTTTAAATCTGCATTGACTGCTAACGACCAAAAAGGAGGAGGATCTTTACAGCATAACCTAAAAAATGAACATGAACAGTGCTAATCTTCAACTAGTATGATGACAATTCCAGTCAATCTATGCCTGGGGGTGGAAAAAAATTTGGTATTAAGTTTCTCTGCAGGAGTGTGTTGGTCCTATTGTAACTTATCGTAATAGGGTTTCAGTTCGGGACTTTTTTTGGTTTATAAGGGCACTGACCCTTACCATTCCCAAACACAACAAAGAGAGACAAAATACTATTTATTTAAAAAATTTAGTTGCCCTTTTTGGGCGAAGATTGACTGGACTATAGCTATCAAAATTTTGAACGTCATACCGGCATATGAATTCAATGGAGGATGGTAAGTAGCTCAAAACTTGATATTTTTCATCTGATAATCCCTCACATTTCGCATGTATCCAACTATTACATTGTGCACACTCCATCATCTATGGAAAAAAGGGTTTAGACACAGTTTAGGCAATCGAAAAGCTTACTTTAGAGCTGTAGTCGTTGTCATCATAGCATCGCTGACAAAGCGGACAGAAGCTTCCTTGTTTACGAAGTTTAAAGCATGTTTTACAAAGCGGCATATTCCCCACAAAAACGTGTACGGAAGGTCCATTACAACTTTTACAATAAAGGCAAGAAGGGCAGACCTGAAGAGGGATTAGAAATATTATTTGAAAATTTTTAGTTTACGTACCCAATTTTCGGAAATATTCGCTCTCCCGGAAGGTACACAGTTTGTATGGAAGTTTTTGAAACATTTGGCGCACGAAAGTTGGGCACCATTTTTGAAGCAAATCTCGCATTCGCAGCATCGAGGGCAAATCCAATCGACTTTCCACCACTCAATTTCCGCTTTGGAGTATCTCAAAGAAGCGACACAAAAAGAATGATATGGCTCACAGCAACTAGCACAGTGAATCAACTAAAAAAGTTTTCAAATTAGGCATGGACTGAAATTACGTCAATTTTACCTTTTCATATCCTGCGCTTCCACATAAAAAGCATAGAGCTCGTGTTTTGAAAGGAGAGCAGGCCAAAAGCGGAAAACCCATTTGAGCGACTTCGTCTGGATCGTAGCTTTCCCAAAAATCGATCGAAACTTTCGCAAATCTTTTTTCAGACTCGTGTCTTTCCATGCCGTCTAATAGATCGCAATTGTCCCGACCAAGATCTTGAAGCATTCTTGCCTGAAGAAAAGGAAAAAAATCACTTATGTGGAGTTACACTCAACAAAACAACTTCCTCAAATACACCCCCTTACAGGGGCGGACTGGGACCTTAGGGTGTGGGTGGGTTGTCAGTTAAGGGGGCGCCCGGATGATTTTAACAGAAAATTGGCTTTTAGAAAAATATATTAGGCAAAAACAGAGGTTCCCAAATTTGGGTTTTAAAACGTTAGCCTGGTAAGCCGAAAGGTTTAAGGAACAGGACAAAACGTGAAAAGGAAGAGGTGGGTTTTAAAACGTTGATTTTGAGATTTTTTGACAAAAATATTTGCTCTTATAATCATGATTTTGAGGTTATTGACAAAAAATTGTCAATTTAAAGTTGATTTTGAGATTATTGGACGAAATTTAGGCATCATAAATATTGATTTCGAGGTTTTTTGACCAAAATTATGCTTTTTAAATGTTGATTTTGACAAAAGAAATTGCACTTAAAACGTAGATTTTGAGATTTTTTGACAAAAATTGGTCGTACAACCATGATTTGGAGGCTTTTGACGAAAAATGGTCAAGTTAAAGTTGATTTTTAGGTTTTTGACGAAAATTTGGCTTTATGAATGTTGATTATGAGGTTTTTTGACCAAAATTAGGCTTTATAAATGTTGATTTTGAGGTTTTTGGACAAAATTAGGCATCATAAATGTTGATTTCGAGGTTTTTTGACTAAAATTAGGCTTTAGTAATGTTGATTTCGAGGTTTTTGGACAAAAATTAGGCTTCATAAATGTTGATTTCGAGGTTTTTTGACCAAAATTAGGCTTTAAAAATGTTGATTTTGAGGTTTTTGACGAATTTTTGGGGATATTTGCACAAACAAAATCTTGAGCTTTCCGACACCCCCCTGGGGACAGCTTAGCCCCCTAGCCCCCCAGTTTGGGAGCCACTGAGCAAAAATAACGCTTATAAAACTGACCCGGGGGGCGCCGCCTCCATGTATTCACGTTCTGTCCCCCCCCGGGCCAGTCCGCCCCTGCCCCCTTAACAACCACAAACCTTACACCACAACAACAACACAACAACAAACAAAAAAAGGCTCGAACTGAAAGCGGAAAGGCGAATTTTTTTTTTGTCCTACAAAAAGAGTATTTAGTTCAAAATTGTAGCTTTAATTTTGTGCTTAGAATTTTTTTATCATCTGGGACCTATGGTATTCAAGATGGCGAAAAACCAAAAAAATTAAACCCCTCCTGAGCCCCAACAGTTCGGCACTTTTTGTTTATCAGGGGGACTAATTCCAACATTGAAGAGCAATAAAATGATAGCGATTTCACTTACAATGGGCCTTTCTAAAACTTCATTCCTTTGTTCTGTCCGCTGAACTTCTACCACAGGAGTGACTTTTTCTTGTATTTCTATCACATCTTCATTTTCGACAACATTTCCACAAGATTCAACCTCTTCCTCTACATCTTGAACTAAAAAGGCAATTAAATAACAAAAAAAAATTAAAATTGTTTACCTTTTTTGACCAGTTTTTGGCCAAGAACAAGCGATGCACTACGACAAACGTGTTTAACCCTCGGCCCAGCAGGAGGAGTTTTCGATTTATTTTTTCTTTTAAAATCAGGCTCTTTGAACAATTTAACTTTAAAATCTTCCTTTGATTTCTCTCCCAGATCAACATCAGTCCACTTGGTAACCTAAAATACAAATGTAAAAATAAATAAATAAAACAAAATTCATCAAAAACTTACCAGATTGTCGAAGAATTGTTGTTTTTGGGTTATAACTGGTGGTAAATAAGATTGAAGTCGTTTTGTCATTTGTGGTGGAAGGATGAAAGAACATAAACAAAGGTTGAGCCAACAAGCTTGACATTTTTTCTTCGATTTTTCTTGACTTTCAGTAGTAAATGAATACCTAATTGAACAGTTACCGGTTCCTAAATCACACTTGAATTTTTCAAGCGTTTTTTCTTTTTCTCTTTTTATTATTTTGATAATGAACCGTCTGCAAAGGTCACAGGAGAAGATTCCAAATTTTCTGGCTTGTTTGTACGATTTGCATGGCCTTGTTGTGCCGCAAACTCCGCAGACGATTTTTGTTTGAAGGACTTCTTGGTTTGGGGATGAAAAAGGGCCTTCGATAGTTCCACTTTGTGATTGGATGTTCAACATCGGTTTCCTTAGGATACACTTGGGTTCTTCCAAACGTGGTTTTTTTGAGGTTTCATCGTTAGTTTCATTCTGTATAAAACGTTTGTTTGGTTTGATCACTCGGGATGAATGAGCACTTCGGGTAGGAAGGACAAATTTGACCGGAGTCGTCAATTTCTCATCTTTCTTTGGTTTCTCATCCTTCTTCGATCTCTTCTCTTTCTTCAAAGCGTCGCTCACGATTTCGTCGAATGAGATTTTCTCAAGCGACACGAAGCCTGGGTTCGAGCGGATTCGAGCGACTTTGTTCGGTGAAGCTACCTTCGCCTTTGATTTGTCGACGAACGACTCTCCAACTTCGTGAGGACTGAACCCATGAAATGAAGAATCCTGCAAAAGACAACATTTTTCAATATGTATGACAGCAGAGTTATTAGCTAAACAAGAGGACTCAATCTCATAGTAATTAACTAGCAGGGGCGGACTGGGACCTTAGGGTGTGGGTGGGTTTTCAGTTAAGGGGGCGCCCAGTTGCGCAGAAAATTTTGACAGAAAATTGGCTCTTAGAAAAATATATTCAGCAAAAACAGAGGTTCCCAAACTTTTTCACAGTGCGCCCCCCTTTTATACAAATTAAAACCTTTGCCCTCCTCCCCCGCCTAAAGTTTTGAATGTTAACTTTGAGGTTTTTGAATGAAATTTGGGTTTTAAAATGTTGATTTTGAGGTTTTTGACCAAAGAAATTGCACTTAAAACGTTGATTTTGAGATTTTTTGACAAAAAAAAAAATTGCTCTTATTACCATGATTTGGAGGTTTTTGACAAAAAATTGCCAATTTAAAGTTGATTTTGAGGTTTTTTTTACGAAAATTAGGCATTTATAAATGTTGATTTTGAGGTTTTTGACGAAAATTTGGCTTTATAAATGTTGAATACGAGGTTTTTGGACGAAAATTACGCTTCATAAATGTTGATTTTGAGGGGTACTTTTGTTTTTTTATGTTTTGACTAAAATTAGGTTTTACAAATGTTGATTGTGAGGTTTTTGACGAAAATTTGGCTTTTTAAATGTTGATTTTGAGGTTTTTCTAACCAAAATTGGGCTTTACAAATGTTGATTTTGAGGTTTTTCACGAAAATTAGGCTTTACAAATGTTGATTTTGAGGTTTTTCAAGAATTTTTAGGGATATTTGCACATAAAAAAAATCTTGAGCTTTCCCACACCCCCCTGGGGACAGCTTACGCAGTTACGCCCCCCTAGGGGGCGCGCCTCCAGTTTGGGAGCCACTGAGCAAAAATAACGCTAAAAAAAATCTAACCGCGCCCCGCCTCTATGTATTCTTGGGAGGGGTTCTGTCCACCCCCACCCCCCCACGGGCCAGTCCGCCCCTGTTAACTAGACATGAGGACCAAAACAATAGCTATATTAGCTAGAGACCAGAGACCAACAGCTATATTAGCCAGATCTAAAATCTGGCTTCTAAAGTAATTCGCTGGAGAAAAAGGCCTTAAAATTAAGCACAAATTAATTAGCTAGAGTAAAGTCTCAATAGCTAGACAAGAATACTCAAAACTAGCTAAAGAGCTAGTACAAGCTTTAAATTTTAAAGAGACAAATTAGCTAGAGACAAATCATTAAAAATATGGCTTGGAAGGAAATTACCTAGCTAGACTAAGGTCTTCAAAATCTAGCAAGCAAAAGTAATTAGCTAGACAGGAGGCATCAAAACTAGCTAAAGAGGTAAATCAGCTAGAGACAAATCATCCAAAATCTGGCTTAGAAGGTAATTAGCTAAAGAAAAAGGCTTTAGAATCAAGCAAAAAAATTAATTAGCTAGACAGGACTCAAAATCATCTAAAGAGATTAAAACCTAACGAAATGAGCCATTTAGCTTGAAAAAACAGTGTAACAGCTAAAAATAGCCAACTGGTTAAAAAGGGGCCAAGTCAGGCTAAAACAACGGTTCAGCCAGTTGGAAAGAGTTAAAATTTAGCTAATAAAAAAAAAGTTCCAAATTAGCTAAAAAAGGATATTAGCTTGAATAAAAGCAATAACAATAGAGTTGAAAGTCATAAAGAAGAGTGTACCCTATCAAGCTAATAAGCTAGTTTAAGAAATGAGGCTAGCTAGACAAAAAGGGCTCGAAATTTAAAATAAGGACATAAGCAGGTAGGTTTCAACCTTGCTGATAGTTCTGATAGTTGACTCACTAGGGTCATTACACAATTGATGTCAATTATTGATTCTGTCTGAAATAAAGTTGATCATTCATGACAAGGTAGAATTATGCATTCTAAGGTACATAATTAGCGTCATTGATAAAAAACGTACACATAAACAGAAGGGGGGAAAAAAAAGGAGGGAAGTCAGGTTATGTTGACAACCGCCAAGATTGTACTTAAGGAAGCCAAAAAGTGATACAAACCTCATTTTCTTTGATCGAAAAGAGCGAATTGAAGACGGAGAGTCTACAAAATGTCTCGTTCGCGACCCTGGAACCGTCGAAATCCTCGTTGGTCGCGTTCGAACTTTGCCATCGCCTCTGCGCCAGTTTTCCAGGCCGACCCGGAAATCTGTATTTGACCATCGTGGAATTTTTGATGTTCTCACATTTTCAAGAACGGTTCTCGTTTTTGAGCACTCGAATATTACAGCAGGACGTCCGGGAAGACGCCAGAAACAGGAAAAACTTTCTAGAACAAGGA
>JAGWEN010001250.1:0-5000 GCA_018703685.1 Orius laevigatus
GCAGCGTCGAAAGCTCCTTGAACGTCTAGAGATACCAATAGGGATCTTTTCCCAGCTGAAATTCCTTCTTCGATGTAGTGTTTAACTGCTTGAAGCGCATCAACAGTGCTTTTTTGGGGGCGGAATCCGAATTGATTCTCGGACAATAAGTTATTCTTTTCATGGTGATGCATTATTCTATCAATTACAAGCCTTTCCAATGTTTTCCCAGCAACTGGGAGTAAGCTTATCGGTCTGTATTTCGACAAGTCTTGAGCGTTCTCTTTGCCAGGCTTAACTAGTAGAACCAACCGTGATTTTTTCCATAATTTTGGAAATATTCCTCTTGTTAAACATTGATTATATATGCTTTGGACTGTATTCGGATATCTTTTAAAGACTTCCTTCCAGATTGATTTAGTTATGCCGTCTTCGCCAGGTGTTCTTTCCTTCATGTCACTAATTGCCTTTCCGATTTCAGGAATTGTGAAAAGAACGTCGTCTGCTGTATGGAGGTCTTCTTCATTTAGTTTTATTACCTTTTCGTGGCACTCTTCTGGTTTAATCCTGTCCTTAGGCACACATTTGTCGATAATAGCATCCATCGTTTCATTCAGGTCTTTTGTAAAGCTTCCATTTTCCAATTTAACAGTGGTGAACTTAGTCGAAGTGCGTTGCTTTCCAGCTGCGATTTTATACACTGCATTCCAAGGAGAGTTCTTTCCGGTGGCGTTGCAAAATTCCTTCCAAGACTGTGTTTTGGCGTCTTTAATCATGTCGTTATATCGGATTTTCGCCTCCATGAATTCTTTCTTCTTTTGCTGCCGTTCTGAATCGTCGTTTTTTGTCCGCTGAAATTTTCTCCTGAGTTTACGAACTTCTTTTCTGTATAACGTTAATTCGTTATTCCACCAGGGAACCGATTTCTTTGCACAGAGATGAGGTGTTTTGGAGTATTTTGGAATAGCTTCGTCACATGCATTTTCGACGAAGTGCATAAATGTTTCAATCGCTTTCTCGATATCGGGATGTTCATCAATCCACTTGGCCATTTTAAAATCCATTACGTCGGCTGCATTTCGATCATCCATAAGTGCCTCGATTTCTTCAGATATAACGTCAACGAGCTTGGTCCAGTCGGCTTCTTTGGTTTTATACTTGACTGTTGAATTGGGATGGTCTTCAGATATTTCAGGTCCACCGGACACTTGAAATGTTATCATCGAATGGAACGACGAACATAGGTCGGAGAATTTTCTCCAATTACGAAGAAGTGTAGCCATCGTTGAGTTACACATAGTTATGTCTATATTACTACTGCCTCTTTTTGATCGAAAAGTCGGTTCACCGTCGTCCTCATTCATTATTATAAACGATTTTTCGGCTATATACTCTTCAAGTAATTCGCCTCTTCGGTCGGTCAGTTTGAAGTCGAACCACATTCCCGCTCTTGAATTTGAGTCCATTCCGATAATAATTCGAGTCGTTTTATAGTGTTGAAGAAGCCTCGTGATTTTATCGAGGTCGTAAGAAATTTGCTCAGGTATTGATTCAGCCGGTTTCGGAAAATAGGCGCTAACAGCGAGAAAAGAGGTTTCATTTTTCCCTTTAACTTCTACAGCTACGAAGTCTTCGTCTGAGTGTTGAGTATATAATACAACGTCTAAATCAGGGTTTGTAACTATTATCGCAGCTCTTTTCCTATTTTCTCCATAAGAATATGCCCTCCATTGTTTAGGTATCCCGGTGATTTGGTTTAGCCGACAGTGCGGTTCTTGTATCAAGGCGATATCTATTTTTTGTTTTGAAATAATTTCGAAAAACCCGCCAGTTGCACCTATCGACCTGTCTAAATTGATTTGAGCAAATTTAATTTCCATAATCGATACTTTGTTTAAGTCGATTTATGATTTTTTGATAAGAGGAACAATTGCGGTTATCGTAAGCGGCGTGGTTTGTTGACAGTTCGCTATCACGGTCCGACTTAATTAAAGTGTTGTGGTGAACACAGTTGACGCATTTAAACTCATTTTCATTAGCCTTGCAGTTCTTCAATTCATGTTTTTCACCACATCTTGGACATGCTAAGTCGTTTTTACACGGTCCGGTGTGATAGCGGCTACAATGATAACACCGTCGGGCGTAAACATTGTCGGCGACTCGGCAAACGGACCAGTGAATTTTTAGGCTCTTGGCAGCCAGAATCTTATTTCGTGTTAGTGGATCGACCTCGATGACTAGACGGTTGGAAATACGCTTATTTTTGGTAACGATTAAAGCTTTCGTTTCGAACTTATAACTACTATCACAGAAGATTTCGGGGTTCTGCTTAACAATAATTTCTTTGGCATCGTTCGAATTTAACTCTTCAGGTACGTTAAAAACCATTAGCCGAGGCAAATTTTTCTCTTTCAACTTAGCCTGAACTCTCTTATCACAGTTTTTGTTTATTGACTCAGCGAGCTTATCACTTTCTAACCTTGATCCAGTTTTGATCAAGATCCTTCCGTCCGAAATTTGTTTGATTGCCATAACCCCAACGCTAAGATCAGCGATTTTTACGTTTTCTTTTATAAATCTTTTAGTTTCCTCCGAATTTGTATTTTTTTCCTTGGGCGTGATGATTAGATCAAATGTGGGCTTCACGTACTTGTCTTTTTTTGTGACAGCGGCGTAGGAGACGGCCGAAGAGTCGGCCTTCCCCCTCGTCTGAGCACCTTCAATTTTCCGATTTAGCTCCTTATTTTCCTTCTTACAGTCATTGTAGAGCTCGGTGAACGTAAGGATTACATCTTTGATGTCTTCTCGAAACTCTGACTTCAAATTACCACTTTGTTTAATCACTTTTTCGAGTTTTTTCACTGCGCCTGAGAAACATGCGTCTTTCTCCTCCCACATCGTGACGTCACTCGATATCACGGTCTAGTAAACACAAACTTGTCAGGGGTAGGGACCTGTTCTTTAATTTATGGCTGTAAGGGCCATGAAGCCCAATTAATTTTTATGGTACTGTAATAGCAAAATTTTATAATTTTAACCAATTCTGGGACATTTTATGATATTTAGCTTGATGTTGTGGAATAATCTGGTATTTTAGTTATTTAATGCATTCTTATTTTAGATTTTTTAAGGAAGGATTTATAGATTTTTGTTACCTTAGCTAATGATTCGAGTCTTTTCTTGATTCTTTCCGATGATGAGACGAAGGCGTCAGATTTCTTGCGTTCAGAAACCGACTCGTCCGAGTACCTCTCATCCGCGTCCATCTGCAACTTGGAGTCGCTGTCCTTTTTTTCACCCTTTATTCCTCCACCACGCTCATTCCTGGGTCGATGTTGTAAATTTTGTTGGTTCGGACCGAAATTGCAATTATTACTATTATTGTGATTATGGTGGTGATAAACAGATGTTTTGTTTCGGGCTTCGCCTTCGCCTTGGTAAACTCCGTAGGTCGTCGCTTTTTGCGTTTCCAACGGCAACACCGTCCCAAAACATCGGCCCCCGTGACGGCAGTACCTCGATCGCCCCTGTGTCGATCTCATTTTTCAAAATCCCTCGGAACTTTTTAATAAAAACGGCCTTCTAAATTTTTTTTTGTTTTGTATTTTTCTTTAATTTTCATGCATGTTTCCAGTAAAGTATTTATTTTGCAGGTGTTAAAACTGGGCACTACATACTAAAATTTCCTTATAAGCTAGTTTCGACAATCATAAGCTAGTTTTTTGTTTAAATGTTTTTGTTGAATGTTTGAACCTGATAATGGAAAATTTTGGCCCCATTTTCCTACTTGGCCTCAACAGGAGTCAAACATTCCCTAAAAGTGGAAAAGTCCTCAGAGGCAGGGGCGGACTGGGACCTTAGGGTGTGGGTGGGTTTTCAGTTAAGGAGCGCCCGGTAGGGGGGGGGGGGCAGAAAATTTTGACAGAAAATTGGCTTTTAGAAAAACGTATTAGGCAAAAACAGAGGTTCCCAAACTTTTTCAAAGTGCGCCCCCCTTTTAAACAAATTAAATCCTTTTCCCCTCCCCAAAGTTTTGAATGTTAACTTTGAGGTTTTTGGATGAAATTTGGATTTTAAAATGTTAATTTTGAGATTTTTTGATAAAAATATTTGGTCTTATAATCATGATTTTGAGGTTTTTGACAAAAGAAATTGTACTTAAAAGTTAAAACGTTGATTTTGAGATTTTTTGACAAAAAAAATTTGCTCTTATAACCATTTTTTTTGAGGTTTTTGACAAAAAATTGCCAATTTAAAGTTGATTTTGAGGTTTTTTGACGAAAATTTGGCATTTATAAATGTTGATTTTGAGGTTTTTGACGAAAATTTGGCTTTATAAATGTTAAATATGAGGTTTTTGGACGAAAATTAGGCATCATATTTGTTAATTTTGACTAAAATTAGGTTTTACAAATGTTGATTTTGAGGTTTTTTTTGACGAAAATAAGGCTATAAAAAAATGTTGATTTTGAGGTTTTGATGAAAATTTGGCTTGTTGATTTCGAGGTTTTTTTGACCAAAGTAAGGCTTTTTAAATGTTGATTTTGAGGTTTTTGGACGGAAATTAGTCTTCATAAACGTCCACACTCGGGCCAGTCCGCCCCTGCTCAGAGGGCTGACTTGATACAGTTCAGAAGCCATGCACTCACCTACCATAGTTTCTCGGCTGTAATTATTCACAAAACTTTCCGTTATCTTAGAATAATTTTTTACGGCGATAAAAGCAGTATTTAGCAGATAATGCATTAATTTTCCCCCTTTTCTCGTTAAAAATTTTTTTTTCTCCAAGGATGGTATGGAACAAGGGGGTGTATAGGTGGAGGATTTAATTTAGGCAAAGTCTGTGCTTTAACCCCCTCCCCTTCAGCATCGCCGCCATCAACCTTTCCTTGCGAACCAACAAAACCTCATTCACTTTCCACCTCATATAATGAGACAACCCCTTCCCTCCCTTTTTCCCATAATCCACCAACTTATAAACGATCCTCCCTCATTATTTATACTTAAATTGGCCACTTTTT
>JAGWEN010001250.1:10000-34243 GCA_018703685.1 Orius laevigatus
AAAGTTTGACAATTTCAAAAAACAGATGGTTTTGGCCCTCTAATAGGTTCAATTAGTTCAATTTGGCGTCTGATCGGTTATTTCTATGGTTATTGACCATAAATTTTGTCATGCTGGAACACCTGGGTGGAGGGGAGAGCAGAGACCAACCTCCCTTTTTTTTCTTTTCTTTTTTTTCCGCTTTTTTCTTTCTTTCAACTTTCAACTTACGTTCTTGAACCTTAATAAATATTGGTAAGTAGTTAACTTCATAGAATACCATGAAAAATCGTTACCTTTTAAAGATGGCGGCCGATTTTAAGGGTGCCAAAATTGGACGTCGGAGCACCTATTTTGTCATGGTTAAAATTTTAAATACTAATTTTTGGGTCATATCTGACATAAGAAGACATAAAAATCATCGTCAGCCATTTGAAAGTGGTTGAGAAGGGGTGGCAAACGGCCAGTGTCAGGCTGACGGTGGTTTGATTTCCACTTTAGTAAGCTTTACGGAAGAACGCCTAGTCCTAGCAAGTCCGTACGTGACTCATTTTAAAGGTAATTTAATTACTAAGGACGAATACTAATAGTCGAATTTCGCTATCGCTTATGGTTTGGAAGTGGTAAGGCTTTGAACTTTGAAAAACATACATTTAGTGGTGCTACGGGAGAACGCTGAGTCCTAGCAAGTCCGGATTAGTCTCATATTAAAGGTAATTTAATTACTAAGGATGAATACTAACAGTAAAATTTTGCTATCTTTTATGGTTTCGAAATGGTCGACAAAAAACATAACTTACTTTGTCTAGATCGCGAATTTTTTGTTTCATTAAATCGCTGACTACTTCCAAACCACAAAAGGTACCGTAATTAGAGGGCCAAAACCATCTGTTTTTTGAAATTCTCAAACTTTGATAGGACGTATCTCGAGAAGCAGTAAGGTTGCGGGAAAATTTACTAAATTATAAATTGTTGAAAATTGTATGCCCTACAATATTGAATAGAGTGTGTTTTGTTATAAAACGCTTAGTTTAGGACTTATAGGCAAAGAACCGAAAATCAGCTTGTTTTTTCGCCCCTCCTGAGGGTAGCACAGGTTTCTCGAGTTGGAAAAATTAAGAGAGTCATCCCACCATAGCCCCGAACAAACTGTAAAAGTTTCGAAAAGTCCCCAATTTTTTCCATGTTCAATGTCTATATTGACTGGACTATAACGACCTTTTAGGTAGATTTCTTTCAGAAAATCTACCTATTGCAATGGGGGCAGTAGTCTCAGAATCAAAAATTTTTGTGACAGGTTTTCATTTCAGACCCCCTGGACCCCAAAACCACCCTCATCTCAAAAGTTTATATATATATATATATGTATATATATATATATATATATATATATATTCGCACGATAACTTGAGTAATTTTTACTTGACGACCATGAAATTCGGTATTTAGGGCTTTTAAACTAATAGAATTTATGAGTTCGTTAACGGCTGAAATCGGACCAGCGGTTTTGGTACTTTGCTTAGGGCCTAAACTGCGTATCTCCTAAACCGTTCATCCAATCGCTTTCAAACTTAAAAGTGATGTTATGGGGATGGCTAAGGAAGATTCAAAGTTGGTTTGGATCAGCTGGGTGCAATAGATTTGAATCTACGTAAAAAAGAAAATTTTTGAATTTTTACCGGGAAACAGATGATTTTTATTTCTTCGAATTTTAGAAACTTCGAGATCTAACCATCTGAAAGAAATCTACCTCTTTAGTCCTGCTGCCGCGGGACTCATTTTTTTTATTAAAATTATGTCGAGTTGTAGGTTGAATCGTCTTTAGGACGAATTGTTAACAAGATTCATCTCTTCTCCGCCATTTTAAGACGAGTTGTAGATAGGACGAGTATATGTATTTTTTTTAAATTAAATAACAAAATATTTTTAAAACACCATTCGTCCTAATTACAACTCGACATAAAAAGTAATAAATTATGTTCAGTTGTGGTTAGGGCAAAATTATGACGAATTGCTTTTAGAACCAGTTGTTTTTAGGACGAAACCCAACATTTTAAACCTTTTATTAATTTGAACTTACCGGTATGGCAAAGCTGATCAAAAGCCGACGAAACCGTCGCCGTCGCCGTAGCGACCAAGGTTTCAGTCGCCACGTGACATTTCGTCTCGACAAGCTCCTCGCGAGTCGACGTTATATTGAAACTAGGGAGTTGGACCGTTTTATTTTGAATGGTCCGTCCGATTAAACACAAGAGAATTATAGTATAAAACATTTTTACAATTTATTTATTTTTCTGTTGTTTCAAAAGGGCGATGACAGTTCGAACTGAGAGTTGAGACTGAACAAAAATAAACTAGAAGAGTCCTTAAAAAAACTACTTTTTTATAAATAGAATTGAAAGGTTTTTTAAAATAAAACTCTGAAAATTCAATGGAGTCTCATTTTATATGTGCATTTCCAAATTTCACAGAGACAAACTGTCGAATGGAATCTTGAAAAAAGTTAAAAATTTAAAAAATAAATTTAAAAAAATTATACCGATAAAAAACTGCAAGTGGCATCGATATTTGTGTTATTATGGTCCACGCACAAGCTTCATAAAATCTAAAAAAAAATTTGCACCACCATAAAAAGTACAACGAACTTGCGTTCAGTAGGGTGAAAATCAGCCCTCGAGTTTTCCAGATGGTTGATAGCCCACATCGCTATATTTGACATCAAAAGAAATGTCACTAACTGCCTCGCTGGCTTCTCTTTTGCAGACTTTAAAAATTTATAAAAATTATTAATTAACGCTTAATTGAAAAATGTTAACTGTAGCTGTGTTGCATCTTCTCCACCAGGCGTCCACGATAAACAAGGTCTGTATAGTGGACTGTGCGATTCCGAAGATGGACGTCACAAAAAGGTTCGGCGTCGAGAATATTTCTTTCGTGAAATAGCCAACGATCAAAGAAAACGTAAAATAAACGTAAAGTCCTGTCTGGGCTGTCACCAATAATACGGTATCAAGCTCTAAAGTCCTCCTACTTTCATATCTAAAATAATGGAAAAAACCTTCTTTTTAGCGGATTTTTTTTTTCAATCATAACTTGAATTTGGTGATAATTTTATGAAAATGGGACTAATTTCACTCAAACTCAATATAATTACCTAATTAGTTAATTAATTAATTTTTGAGAAAAAATTTTTTTTTTGCAATCATAACTTGAATTTGGTGATAATTTTATGAAAATGGGAAAATTAAGATAATTAGTCATAATTACCTAATTACATAATTAATTACCTAATTAGTTAATAAAATTTAATCGGCATCACGTGAAGATTATTTGGTTAAAATTTGGTGAAGATCGGACCGGTAGAAAGCCCGTAGCACATTTTTGCAAACTTTAGACAGACATATCTCCGCCATTTTGTCGAATTTCAAAAATCGCTCTCGTCACTTTCAAGATGACCACGAAAGGAAGATTGTGTGAAAATTTTGTGAAAATCGAATGAAAATTGTGGCCGTGAAGTGTTCCGGGAAAAAAAAAGTTAAAAGGCGACGGACGGCCGGACGGCCGGCACCACAGACAAAGATCAAAAGTCAGTTTGACCCTAGGGGGTCTGGAAGACCCTTCCCCAAAAACCCGAATCCGACGGTATTACAACAACTTCTCTTTGAGAAAGTTAAAAGGATTTATTTAACGAATTCGAAATTGAAACTTACTTTAACCTTTTGATCCTATACATGGCCAAAATTGACGCTAAAATTCCCAAAACGTAAAGAACAAGCTCACAGAGGTTTACCTAAAAAAAGCGTTAGGATGTGAAACTGAAAATGAAAAACCTGAAAAACAGCGGTGTTGAAAAATTCTTCATGGGGTATCAAGGCGTAGAACATAATGAGGCTGATGATTGTGAACACGAGGACGATTATTCCTGCAAACATTCCCTTGTGGGCGTTCGCGAAGTCTACGGTGAAATGCTGTGACGTCATTCCTGTCACCGGTTTAGGTATCTTGTTCGCATAAGCACCAGTGTGTGGCACTCCTTCTTTTTCCGTCGCTATATTCTTCCACAAAGCGTACAGTATTACGGAACATATCAAAGAATATTCGATGGTGCATGGAAATAAAAAAGGCGCAGCGTTTCGTACAAGAGATCCCATTATGTCCGATTTCGTGCATTCCACTGACGAACTGGAAAAGACTTTGATTCTCTCGTGATTAAATTAATCTACTTAAATATGGAACTGTTTTCCTCCTCATTGCGAGTAAAATTTTGATGATAATGAGTCATCATTTCTCTTTTCGTTTCGTAAACGACGACGCTTGACCAAACAGAAACGTTTGTGGCGATCATATGCATGAGGCCGAATTTGGAAAAGTTTCTGAATTTGTTGAGCGTTCTTTGTTTATCGCTTACGAAGATGAACTGAAGCTGGATCATTATGAATGCCATCCTTATCGCTGGAGTCAATGCCATGAGTAAATGTTTGCATTTCGAATCGTCCTCCAATTCGAAATATCGTCCGAATTCGAGCCCGCAATAAATCATGCTTCCAATGCCGAATGCTAGAGTTCAGTGTAAACCTCAGAGCCTAAATTGTGCTTACCGACTGCTCCAAGACGTAAATAAAAACTTCCATATCGACCTGATTGTACAGGCTGAACTTGATTCGATGTCCTCAACTCGGTTCCTGCTGCGCTATGTAGAACAGTATCGACTGCCCTTTCTTTCAAAAGAGTCGAATAGAAAAACGACAAATACAATAGACTTACTGTATACAAGTATAAATAAAAAACCTAAAAACGAGCTCGATTAAGTCCTTTCTTTTGCCCTAGAATGGTAATCCTGTTTAGTAGGCGCTTATTGGCAAACCTTCGTCATTTTGACGACAAATTTTTTTTTAGGCGAAATTTTATGATTTAAAAAACATATATAATTGGAGGGGGAATCTCCCCCTCCTCGAACACGCAATAATTAGTGATAAACATCAAACTATGAACCATCTCAGAATAAGGCACACGCGATTCGCTGTGTGAAACACCCTAGGCTCTCTCTGGCTTTACAAGGCCAAGTGTCCCTCGAGAGAGCAGAAAGAAGACAGACTGTATCGGGGGGCCCTAGTCCCCCAGTCCTTCTCCCTCTCCTCTCTCAGGGTGAATCACTGAGGATCTGTTAGATAGTAGCGATAGCTGCCCCTGACCCTGCGATAGTCGTTTACCTCCTGACTCGTTTATCTGATTCCACATATATATCCCCAGGTTTGGAATGACCTATATTTTCGTGATCAGGAGATCGTCCTGATTACCAATATATAAGCCTTTAAGCCGAAATCCTCCGTGAGGCCGACCTCAATGCTTTCTTCCGGAAATCCGCTAAAAATTACAAATAGAAGGGATGGTGGGACCCGAAAACCCCTACCTATTTTCCAAGAAAATATGTCGTAGTCATCAAAAAGTCGAAGGATTACCATTCTAGGGCTTACTTCATAAAACGATCGTGGAATTTGATCCGAAAGTACTTCTGCAACAGGGAACGCAATGCCAAGAACGACCAAAAACTTGCAGTACAGACCAGATACAGCGATAGACATCGTGTCACTGTCAAACATGTTAATTATTCATTGAAAACAGTGTCAAAATTACATAAATATCTTAGTCGTTTCGCTATTTAGGTCTGGAAGTGCCTTTTGTATAAATGGCATCGAATGCGATCTTCCTCTTCTGGCACCTTTGCACATCATAACTAATGAATTATTTGACCTAAAATTGTTATTAGACCCTCAAATATGAATTTAGATTTTACGGAAATTTTGTCCTTTTGATTCGCGAGATCGATGGAGATTCGACGGATTCCATTTCTTCAAATAAAGTCACCTAAAAGACAATGACAATCGATTTTTCGATGTATGAACAAACCTGCGTTTCTGGCTCTCGTTCACGTTCATTGATTGTAGCGAGCTCACTATTTCCGAATGAAACAATAGACCCTCTAATTTAAAATTACAAATAAAAGTTAGAAACTAAAAAAAAATGAAAACCTGGACGAAGGCTGCGAATCATCGTTCTTCCACATCTCAACGCGAATGGCCATTTTTTTTCCTTTCGTTTACTAATTTTGGAAAGCTTTTTAGCGTCCTGGTATAAATTTGAACTTGAATAAAATCTTCCTAATTGGTTTATTTTTGTCCAATTGCTAATAGGTTGTGTTTACATGATAAAGAAATGAAACTTTTGTTTAAAAAAATTTATTAAAATTTTATGAAACATTGTGTCTCATTAGAAAAGGACGAGTAGGTTTGTAGGTGTTTTTCCATATTTCGAAGAGGCATATGGTGGAGTGGAATCTATAAAAAATAACAAGCGGCATGGCTAGTTTTCCGATTGTGCTCCAAATTGCTGGTACGATGAAATGAAAATGATCAGGAGAGGCTCTGTTCCGGACGAAAACGTTGACTGACCAAATGGCCATGTTTGTTGTCAAGAGGAAGGTGATGAGCTGCCTGGCGGGCCTTTCCGGGTTTCTCGACCTCAGCCTCCAAGCGTGGACGACGAAAATGGTCTGCGTCGATGACTGTCCGAGTCGGGCGATTTCGTTCCAGATCCAGTCCCCTTTGACGAGAAGCTCGATGACCCTGAACATGCCGTAGAGGCTTACACCTATTTGGCCTATAAGAAGGAGCCACGTGTCCAAAGACATCGCCGGGCGTTTATGCACGATGACCGCCCCTCGGAGACGCAAGGCAGCCAAGAAAACAGCCAGAAATGAAACAACGAATAAACTCTATTGATCATTAATAAAGAATCCTTTTTTTTTTACCATTTCACATGTATTTATGACAGCCCCAGCAGGACCCTTGTAAGCTTTATGTCCAGAAAACACGTAGTAGATGATTAGGCAAATTATTGTCAGGACCAGGAATACGACTCCGCAAAAAAGGCCTTTATGGGCATTCGCACAATCGACTGTAAAAAGCTGAGCTTGTTTTGTCTCCGCTTTTACTTGAAAATAAAAATAAAAGATCAAACATGTGAAAATTTTATAGCAAGATTAGCATGGATAAGTCAAAATTCCCATGATTATTTTCTTCAAAATTAGCCGTTAGGATGGATTCTTTTAGTAATTTTTATGGGCGAAGCTACAGGACGAATCGCGCGTCGGAAATACGTTTGGAAGAGAACCTCAGAAAGAAAAGATCGAGTGCGGTCCAAAAGCCGACCGCGTTTAAAGCGAAGCCAGCCCCGCATTGTCCGGAGCCCGTCAGCAGGTACGCGATGAAGAAAAAAGCCCGCGAAAAGAAACCGAAAGGACACAAACCAACAAACTACCGGAGAATCGAAGGAAGTGCGTTTTCCGGAAAAGGTGGGCTTTATACAGAAACTTGTTTTTTTCGATATGATTTACTTTCAGGTGCTAAAGAGAAACCAACATCTGTCCAAATACACAAATCCAAAATATCCCAAAAACAAAGAAATCAAACGACTCCTGCAAGCACCAACAAAAATAACATCAACAACAAAATTAGAGGGAAAACAGGAAACTCAAAAACCAAAAAAGTAGTCAAAAGAAAAACAACAGTGAGTTTAAAGTTTATCAAGGGTTCAAAAAGTTAAATGTTCGGACTCAGAGGTGATCCTAAAAAGCGTCTTTTAACAAGCTTTCCACCGGTTGGCCATTTGGCTAAGTTGGTCCAGACTAATCTGTATCAATTTAGTTAAAAGCCATCGGTTATGATGTTGCTTATTAGCTCGTTTGCGACATAAAGAGAGAATCGATAATTAAGAATGATAAATGGAGCGAAGAACGGAGTTTATGAAAATGGAAAGCTTGTTAAAAGGCGCTTTTATTCCTGTAGTCAGTAGTTCTCACTTTGCGATTCCCTTATAGTCGAGTCAATCTACGCCTGGGGGTAAAAAAAAGTAAGTAATTTTGATGGTGGAGGGAAAATTCAGAAGGACTATTGACCTACTATTAAAAAAAAACAGGTTACGACTATCACAGAGTCAGGAGCAGCTACCGCTACTATCTAACTGATCCTCAGCGATTCACCCTGAGAGGCAGAGAGAGAGAAGACTGTCCCCTCGTGTCGGGGCGGGCACCCTTAGTCCCTCAATCCCTCTCTCTCTCTCTGCCTCTCAGGGTGAATCGCCGAGGATCAGTTAGATAGTAGCGATAGCTGCTCCTGACTCTGTGATAGTCGTAACCTGATTCCACATATATATCCCCAGGTTTGGAACGACCTATATTTTCGTGATCAGGAGATCGTCCTGATCACGAATATATAAGCCTCTAAGCCGAAAGCCGCCGTGAGGCCGACCCCAATAGCCTGCTTTCCTCCGGAAATCCGCTAAAACTTGGGTTTCTGTTGTCAATAGTTTATTTTCAGGCCTGAATCTGTCACGAGGAGGATCGTCCGACGAATACACGTCGGAGTCGGACGATTTTACACCAGCGGCGATTCGTTCAGAACCAAGCGTGCGTACGTCAGTCGAAAATGATTCCGACGAAGAATGTCTGGCGGAAGTGGGAGTGACAAAAGCGAGGAAAACATTCGAGAATCGTGCTAGTCAAACGCTAATGAAGGCTTACACTCAGGGCGAAGAGGAGCTCGTAAAGCTCCAAAAGGCTTTAGAACATAAAAAACTGCTTAGCGAAAAGCTGGATAAACTTATCGACGAATTTTACTCTCTTACGTATTATTACGATATGACAAATGAGGGCACCACTCCTAACAGATCATCCTCGGGAAACGACTAAAATAAAGTGATTGTTAACTCTTTTCATTTACCAGCATTCGATTTGTGAAGGACGAGCTGATTTTTCGGCGGAGTTTTAACGTCTTTCCACATTTCCAGCATAATGACCGCGCATATTAGCGAATATTCGATCGTGCACGGAAACAAAAAGGGAGAAGCGTTTTGTACGAGCGATCCCATTATATCAGTTTTCCTGCAGTCCGTTTCATTAATCAAACCTACACAAAACAAAATCCCTGAAATTTTTTAATTAAATTTCCAACCAACTTTTATGATGAGAATCATCATGGCCGTGAGAATGAGCCATTTCGTGTTTCGTTTCTTGTATTATGACGTTCAGCCACTCGCATAAATTCGTCGCTATCATATGCATGAGTCCAAACCTCGAAATTATTGGCTTTTGGCAAAGATCCATATTCTTTAAAACAAATAAAAATCGTCAACTTTTAATTCTTAACTACCCTGCTGTTTAAAAATATAAACTGCATTTGCGCTATAGTCAAAACCATCTTGGACGCAGGTGCCACAGCCTGGACAAAATTTTTACACTCAGGGTGGTCTTTTACATCCAGAATTTTTCCAAACTCAAGCCCAGAATAAACCATCGAGCCAATACCAAAAGCTGAAAAAATTCCATTAATTCCTGCAACCCTAAACGTTCTTACCGACTGCTCCTAACCGTAAGTAGTAGCTGCCGTACCTATTGATGGGCCCTCTAAATCGACGTTTGACAGCATTATAGGCAGCTTCATCTCCTCCTAGAATGTTTGTTGTCAATGTTCCTTTTGTCATATTTACTTACTGTAGCTGTTTATTATGTTAACGACCGTCCTGTCCTTCACCAAGCCAGCATACATCCAAAAAAGGTAGACCAAACTCACAGAGCATAAGTAAATATAAAACACCTTCTTTAATTAGCGAATACATATCAATAGAATCTTACTTGATAAATTTTTGGAGAAATAGATTCCACGATGGCCTCAGCAAGGGGTAATGCGAGACCCAATAAGACAAGAGTCTGGCAATATGTAGCGGACAAAAGTTTGCTAAGACCATCATCCGGAATTCTATAAAAAATATATGACATGGAAAATGAACTAAAAGTGTTTTTACTCTTCTTCTTTTGGCTTCGGCTTTGGCTCTTTGTCGTCAGGCTGAAGAAGCTTCGAAAATACTGCGGACGCTCGCCTTAACGCGCTGTGTGGTAATTTTATGGAATCAGATTGCACTCCAATGCTTAAATAAAATTTTTTAAATAACAATGAGGAAACTAGAATATAAAATGGATTATCCATTTAACAAAAGGGCTTAGAAACTCAACAATTCTCAACAAAAGCTATTCACATGGAAGATTTTTTTTTAATTCCGAAAAAGGAAGTTATTGTATAGAACCCGGGATTTCGGGAATGGGCCATGGAGACCTGGTAGGGTCAATCTGACCTTTGATCTTTATCAGGAGGTTGCTTCTATAAACGCGGCAGAGTTCCGCCTCCTCCAAAAATGGAGATTTTTTGACACCACCTATCTTCACCATCCCTAACTATCCCTAACCATCCCTAACCATCCCTAACCACCCCTAACCACCCCTAACCATATACAGGGTAGGGCATCAGGAGGCCACTTTTTGAGAAAGTTCTCGCTTTGGGATTTCCACTTCTGTAACTACGAGACCTTTTTCATTTTTAGGAAATAATTATTGAAAATATTTCTGAAGAGGAAAACTTTGACTCTCTAATAAGGACATTATTTATCAGAATAAGAAAATTAGCACAAAATAAGAGGTGAGGCTGGTAATATGAGAAGGGGACCGATGTCGAGGGAAAAGTCAGAGAGAAAAACTGATTTATAGCTGAAGGCAATTTCTGTAGAACATTCCTAACGTAATTGGAGATAGGTATAAAACGCCTTTTCACAAAACCCTTCGGGATATGTAAATATTTCCATCAAAATTACGATAAATTAAAAACCTGTTATCCGAGTGATAAATTTTAGGGTCTTCTTCTCTTTTTAGACGTGTAATTTCCAAAGGATCCATCGCACTAAAGTCAAATTGTTTGGTCATTTCGAGAAAAGAAATTTTAGCAAGTAGATGTAAATGGAGTCTAATTTTTGTAAGGCCATTCTTCATGTATTGCAAAAAAACGATGACAGAGCAACATCAAAGAGTTGAAAATTCGGTTTCGAAACGAAAGATGAAAAAAATGTGTGAGGATATCAAGTTTAGGTTTAATTAAATCTCGTCCGTTGGATGTCATATAGATCTTTAAAGAGGGTCAATAGGATTAGTGGACGAACCGAAATCCGATTATCGGAGTATGAAAAGAAGGATAATAACTTCGCCAGTCAATGAGCCTTTTGCTTTTAATATTGCTCTGAAACCTATGCCCAGAGATGAATACATTTTTTAATCTAATATCGCGGAACAATTTTTTACTTTGTCTAGTTTTGAGGGTTTATTGGGCTTTGTAGGGGAAAAATTATTGAAAGCAGGCTAAAGGTACACTATGTTGAGTTTCTGGTTGAGAGGCTCCCCCTCGTGGTGATTGGAGGCGTGGACCGGAAGCCTTCTCTCGGATATAGACTTCAACCCATCAACTTTTCCCTCAAAATATTCTATAATAAGAGAATCGGGTCACGATCCGAAAATCAACAGCGCTTTCCATATTGGCTAGGATTGTAATTGGCCGGTGGACCTGGGCTACTCTGATAGGACGTTTTTCAGCAAACGTTTGATTGGAAATTCTTTTTTTTTCCGCGGGCCTTGTTTAAACAGGGGAGCAGCCCCACGCCTCTGAAAAGTATCAGTGTCCCTACAGACTTTAATTACCGCTCGGCCATTGTACGTCGGGACCTTTTGTGAGAAACGTCATTTTAATGAAACGTTAAGCGGAATGGATTTTCCCCATTTATAATAGAAATCCGATGGATCCTTTCAAAATTCTTTACCAGGAATCAATTCGGAAACAGCGAGAGTCGATAAGTCATGCCCTTTGCCCAAAAACAATAATTTTTTGATAAACCCGTTCTGTATAAAGTTAATGGAAGAACTCGGTCATCTATTTTGCTCTTAAATGACTAAAATTCAATGATTGATCAGTTTCCCCGGCGGGCTCGACCAGCCAGTTTTCATTCAAGGATGCTAGTCACGTCCTATCGGAAAATTACAAAGAGAGCTCCGACGTTGAAACCATCCACAGCCTCTGTACAATATACGGAAAACGATTTTATTAAAAAGAAAAAAAAATTGCACAAAATGCAGCTTTTTAAAAAGAACGAAATACTTTTCCCCAGGGATAGGTCCACCTGGAAATTGGGAAACTCGAGATTGGGGACACGATCGGGCCCTTTTTAAGTAGATATCGGTTCTTTTTAATAGGGCCCTTTTTAGAATGGTCATTTATAGAACCTTTTTGGACACTAAAAGCCCTATAAACTAGATTTTGTTCCTTTGCTATGGAAAAAGTCCTTTTTAGCTTGATTTTGACCAATTTTGTTCACTAGGAACCCTTTTTAACTCGATTTTTAACTGGATCCTTTTAACTTGTCCTTTTTATGTATCTTGATTTTTGACCCTTTTTGGGCACTAGGGTCTCCTATCTTGATTTTATTAGGTAATTAACGATCAAAAAAGGCCCTTTTTTATTTTGGTTTTTGATCCTTTTTGGACACTAGGGCTCCTTGTAACTTGATTTTGTTCCTTTACTATGAAAAGGGCCCTTTATAGTTGGTTTTTGGCTTGATTTTTGACCCTTTTTGCACACCAGGAGCCCTTTTAACTCGATTTTTTACTGGATCGTTTTAACTTGTCCTTTTTATGTAGCTTGATTTTTGACCCTTTTTGGGCACTAGGGTCACCTATCTTGATTTTATTAATTAACGATCAAAAAAGGCCCTTTTTTATTTTGGTTTTTGACCATTTTTGCTCACTATTAGCCCTGTTAATTCGATTTTTAACTGGGCACTTTTAACTGGAATAAAAAAGTCCTTTTAAAATTGATTTTTGACCCTTTTTGGGCACTAGGGCCGGGCACGCGCCCTTTGTCACCTGATCTTGTTCCTTTACTATGAAAAGGGCCCTTTATAGTTGGTTTTTGGCTTGATTTTTGACCCTTTTTGCTCACTATTAGCCCTGTTAATTCGATTTTTAACTGGGCACTTTTAACTGGAATAAAAAAGTCCTTTTTAAATTGATTTTTGACCCTTTTTGGGCACTAGGGCCGGGCGCGCGCCCTTTCTCACCTGATCTTGTTCCTTTACTATGAAAAGGGCCCTTTATATTTGGGCCCTCTTAGCTTGATTTTGTTCCTTAACGAAAAAAGAAAGTCTTTTTTAATGTGTTTTTTACCCTTTTTGAGCATTTAGGGCCCTCTTAAATAGATTTTGTTGCTCTACAACAAAAATGCCCTTTTCAGCTTGATTTTTGGACACTAGAAGCCCTTTTAATTGATTTTGTTCATTAACTAAAGTCCTTTTTAGCTTGATTTTTGATCCTTTTTGGACACTAGGGCACCTTGTAACTTGATGTTGTTCCTTTTTTTAAAGGGCCCTTTATAGTTTGATTTTTGATTCTTTGTCGACACCTAGTGCCCTCTTAACTATATGTTGTTCCTTAACCACAAAAAAGGCCCTTTTTAGCTTGATTTTTGATCCTTTTTGGAGACTAGAGGACCTTTATATCTAGATTTAATTCCTACGTTACAAAGTAGCGATTTCTAGACTTATATTTTTAAGCATTTTAAGACTTTTCAATATTCTAAAAAAGGACCACGGTTTTTTTGTTATTTTCGTTATTCTTTGCCCGGAAAAAAATTTAAAGAAAAACTTAATCTTTGAGTCGTTCTCAACACATGCTAATGCCTCTAATTTGCTGGCCTCCCAAACGTTCACCCTCCTTCGGAGATGGAATTACCTCTCACCCCTATCCTAATTTAGTTCAATTGCTATACTGGAATTCGGGAGGGTTTCTCTTCATCCCCGAGGCGATTATTATCATTTTACTAAACGTCCATTTGACGCTAAATTACTTAATTTCCACCAAAAATATATTCTCGCCTATTTTCGTCTCCTAATAAAATTTTCACTCTCCCACCTAAGATCGTGACCCCTTTTTATGAAGAGATTCTATTAGACAAAAAGACCGTCAACCTCTGTTTTCCACCGACAAAGAACTTGGGTATTGATTTTAGATAAAGAGGAGAATTGGGAAGTTTACGAGGACGGTTGATGCCCACTAAATCCGGAACCTCTTAAAGGGGAGGGAAACTGTCCGAAATCTTAAACCTCAGCCTGGAAAACAATTTGCCCTCATGATGCAACCTATAGAAAATGGCGATTTTTTTTTATTTACACCCTAAAACCGATATCCTTATGTTTAATTATTCATGAGGGGGAAAAGGAGACAACCGTTTTCACTCAACAAAATTACCTGCATTTGAATTGTCTCATCTTAATTATAATTGTTCTCCACCCTTCCTACTCGATAAACGTTTTGTTGTTCCTAACCCACACAAGACTACTTATGTAACTTGAAAATAACTTTAGTTTAATACTTAGAATCCTCTGTAAAGCCTAAATATCGATTGAAAATGTGTTAAAGGTTTACTATAAATCTGTCTTTAGCCTTATTTAGTTCAACATGGTGATTAGTTATTTGAAATTTTTTACCTCACAGATTGAATTTTGGGTCATATTACTGCTTGATGAGGTTAATGGTGTTCAATTTCCAAGAGTGATTAACTACATCATGTTGACTTGAAATTTTTGATTTATCAAAATGTCATTATTTGATTAAAAGGTGAAAATCGTGTTTAATATCATAATATGTAAATCGTCCGTTTAGTAATTCGTTTGATCGTTTTAAGGCTTAACATGCGTGTAGGCTAAATTCCTTGATAGTGTGGCAACTGGGGTGTTGACCCAGTATTGGTGACTGTTCGATCAAGAGAGAGATCGTTTTATTTACGGTCCAGCGACATGTTGCCTTTGATGATTTCCCGCCGGGTGGTAGACTACGTGGGACCCCATTTCTCGCACAATAATAATCCCTTCCTCTCTCCTAAATCCTTCCCGAAGCTAAAAGCTCCAAGACAAGGCTCGAACCAGCTACATCTCTGGCTTTATTCTCTAGTCCGTACCATGGCTTTTAAGCTTTCAAACCCATCGAAATGATAATTTTCAAAAATAACAGAAAGTTAGAATGGAGGGAACCTCTAAAATATTGTAGATTTGAATATCGTTTATACGTACTTGGTTTTTTCCCTGGCTGTATATAATGGCTTCCTCGGTCAGAAGAATGTCTGGATCCATGGAACCTGTTTAGTCCGATAATGCACTATCAATGAACCAGGAATTGGCCAGCTTTAACCAAGCAAAGTTTACCTACTAAACCGATATATCGGTGACAATGAATTATGACAGAAGACCTTAGGATTGCAAGCAATAATGGTTACGACAAAACTAGGATGGGGAATCAGTTTTTTCCTCATTGTTTTTTACTAAAAAATTAAATTAAATCATTTGATTTTGTGGAGCTAATTAAATTTAAAAGGTACAAAAGGAGATTAGTGAAAAAAATTTTTTTATTAATTTATTCCCGGACACGTTATTAAACAGAGATTTTTAAAAAAGGACAGAAAGCGAATGAAAAAGAGCTAAAAAAATTAATGAACAATTTTAATAAAATAATAGGGATGAATTGATACCGTAGTTTTCAACTTTTGAAATGGTTGAAATTAAAATGAGTCCCGCGGCAGCAGGACTAAAGAGGTAGATTTCTTTCAGATGTTTAGATCTAGAACTTTCTATAATTCGAAGAAAAAAAAAATCATCTGTTTCCCGGTAAAAATTCAAAATTTTTCTTTTTTTACCTAGGTTCAAATCTATTGCGCCCAGCTGATCCAAACCAACTTTAAATCTTTCTTAGCCATCCCCATAACATCACTTTTAAGTTTGAAAGCGATTGGATGAACGGTTTGCGAGATTCACAGGTTAGGCCCTAAGTAAAGTACCAAAACCGCTGGTCCGATTTCAGCCGTTAATGAACTCATAAATTCTATTAGTTTAAAAGCCCTAAATACCGAATTTCATGCTGGTCAAGTAAAAATTACTCAAGTTATCGTGCGAATATATACATATATACATATATACATATATACATACATATATATATATATATATATAAACTTTTGAGTTAAGGGTGGTTTGGGGGTCCAGGGGGTCTGAAATGAAAACCTATCACAAAAATTTTTGAATCTGAGACTACTGCCCCCATTGCAATAGGTAGATTTTCTGAAAGAAATCTACCTAAAAAAAAATTATGGGCCAATTGAAAGTGGTTGAGAAGGGGTGGCAGACTGCCAGTGTCAGGCTGACTGTGGTTTGATTTCCACTTTAGTAAGCTTTACGGGAGAACTACAAGTCCTAGCAAGTCCGGATTAGTCTCATTTTAAAGGTTATTTAATTGCTAAGGACGGATACTAAGAGTCAAATTTCGGTATCTTTTGTGGTTTGGAAGCAGTCAGCGATTTAGTGAAACAAAAAATTCGCGATCTAGACAAAGTAAGTTATGTTTTTGTTGACCATTTCGAAACCATAAAAGATAGCGAAATTTGACTCTTAGTATTCATCCTTAGTAATTAAATTACCTTTAAAATGAGACTAATCCGGACTTGCTAGGACTCAGCGTTCTCCCGTAGCACCACTAAATGTATGACACAATGTGAAAATATTGGCCATTTTTTCAAAGTTCAAAGCCTTACCACTTCCAAACCATAAACGATAGCGAAATTTGACTCTTAGTATTCGTCCTTAGTAATTAAATTACCTTTAAAATGAGACTAATCCGGACTTGCTAGGACTTGGCGTTCTCCCGTAAAGCTTACTAAAGTGGAAATCAAACCACCGTCAGCCTGACACTGGCCGTCTGCCACCCCTTCTCAACCACTTTCAAATGGCTGACGATGATTTTTATGTCTTCTTATGTCAGATATGACCCAAAAATTAGTATTTAAAATTTTAACCATGACAAAATAGGTGCTCCGACGTCCAATTTTGGCACCCTTAAAATCGGCCGCCATCTTTAAAAGGTAACGATTTTTCATGGTATTCTATGACCTTAACTACTTACCAATATTTATTAAGGTTCAAGAACGTAAGTTGAAAGGTGAAAGAAAGAAAAAAAGCGGGAAAAAAAAGAAAAAAAAAGGGAGGTTGGTCTCTGCTCTCCCCTCCACCCAGGTGTTCCAGCATGACAAAATTTATGGTCAATAACCATAGAACTGACCCATCAGACGCCAAATTGAACTAATTGAACCTATTAGAGGGCCAAAACCATCTGTTAGAGGGCCTAAACCATCTGTTTTTTGAAATTCTCAAACTTTGATAGGGCGTATCTCGATAAGCAGTAAGGTTACGGGAAAATTTATTAAGTTATAAATTGTTGAAAATTGTATGCCCTACAATATTGAATAGAGTGTGTTTTGTCATAAAACGCTTAGTTTAGGACTTATAGGCAAAAAACCGAAAATCAGCTTGGTTTTTCGCCCCTCCTGAGGGTAGCACAGGTTTCTCGAGTTGGAAAAATTAAGAGTCATCCCACCATAGCCCCGAACAAACTGTAAAAGTTTCAATAAGTCCCCAATTTCTTCCAGCAGACCCCCTTTTTTTTGCTCTGGCGACTGGACTATTAGGTGACTTTGCGTCTCTACAGGGAAGTTGTTTTGTTTGGTCTGGTCTACCTAACAATTTCCAAAGCTAATAAGTTGTTTATTATTGATGACATTTGAGTAAATGAAGCTTCCAGTGCGCAGACTTCAAGAAAAATTTCCAAAACGAGTGAGTTTTTTGGCCTTGACTCTACCCATTAGTAATAAAGCCATAACAAACACACTACCCGTTGATAATAGAGCTATAATACGTAACTACGTAACTAAATGTTAGTAATAGAGCCATGATACTACTTATTAGTAGTAGAGCCAAAATGTGTACTATCTGTCTCTCCAATAGACAGCAGTTGGTATCATTCCCCACAGAAACTCATCCTTATATTAGGAACGCGGTAGCGTTCCGCCCCGCCAAGCAAAATCCGTCCGAAAGTTCAAACGGTACCAAGTGTATGTTTACTGGACGTGACGAGATGCGATTTTCGGGTATCTGGATCTCGGCTTCCTGAGGAACGGTTTACTTGAAATTTTATAGAGACCTTCTCTAATACGATAATAGGAAGCCCTGAAAATTTCAAGTCGATCGGTTCACAGGGAGCTGAGATATAGAACTCTGAAAACCCGGTTTTCGGCCTTTACCATGTTTTTCTTCTCCTTCTTCTCCTTATTCAGTTAGCCAGGGCTACAGCCTCTACTTCTGCACCGATCGACTTGAAATTTTACAGGGACCTTCGTTTCAATTTTAGCCAGTGCCTTTTGAAAGATTTAACCCGATAGCTGGTCGCAAAAAAAAGTTATGACCAAAAAACTGAAATTTAAGGGCTACTGCGCAACTTTTACTGCGCACTCAAACATCGACCTTGAAAAACGCCAAACCAATAAAAAATTCACTTTCCTAGGGCACTCGAAAAACACCTAAACCACCAAAATCACCAAAAACACCCAAACCACCCAAATTACCAAAACCACCCAAATCACCAAAAACACCCAAACCACCCAAATTACCAAAAACACCCAAATCACCCAAATTACCAAAAACCCCCAAATCACCAAAAACACCCAAACCACCAAAAACACCCAAACCACCCAAATCACCAAAAACACCCAAACCACCCAAATTACCAAAAACACCCAAATCACCAAAAACACCCAAATCACCCAAATTACCAAAAACACCCAAATCACCAAAAACACCCAAACCACCCAAATCACCAAAAACACCCAAACCACCCAAATCACCAAAAACACCCAAACCACCCAAATCACCAAAAACACCCAAACCAACCAAATTACCAAAAACCCCCAAATCACCAAAAACACCCAAACCACCAAAAACACCCAAATCACCAAAAACACCCAAACCACCCAAATCACCAAAAACACCCAAACCACCCAAATCACCAAAAACACCCAAACCACCCAAATCACCAAAAACACCCAAACCACCCAAATCACCAAAAACACCCAAACCACCCAAATCACCAAAAACACCCAAACCACCCAAATCACCAAAAACACCCAAACCACCCAAATCACCAAAAACACCCAAACCACCCAAACCACCAAAAACACCCAAACCACCCAAATCACCAAAAACACCCAAACCACCAAAAACACCCAAACCACCCAAATTACCAAAAACACCCAAACCACCCAAATCACCAAAAACACCCAAATCACCAAAACCACCCAAATCACCAAAAACACCCAAACCACCCAAATCACCAAAAACACCCAAACCACCCAAATCACCAAAAACACCCAAACCACCCAAATCACCAAAAACACCCAAACCACCCAAATCACCAAAAACACCCAAACCACCCAAATCACCAAAAACACCCAAACCCACCCAAACCACCAAAAACACCCAAACCACCCAAATCACCAAAAACACCCAAACCACCCAAATTACCAAAAACACCCAAACCACCCAAATTACCAAAAACACCCAAATCACCAAAAAACACCAAACCACCCAAATTACCAAAAACACCCAAATCACCAAAAACACCCAAACCACCCAAATCACCAAAAACACCCAAACCACCCAAATGACCAAAAACACCCAAATCGCAAAAAACACCCAAACCACCCAAATTACCAAAAACACCCAAATCACCAAAAACACCAAACCAACCAAATCACCAAAAACACCAAACCACCCAAATCACCAAAAACACCCAAACCACCCAAATGACCAAAAACACCCAAACCACCCAAATCACCAAAAACACCCAAACCACCAAATCGACCAAAAACACCCAAATCGCACAAAAACACCCAAACCACCCAAATTACCAAAAACACCCAAATCACCAAAAACACCAAACACCCAAATCTACCAAAAACACCAAACCCCCAAATCACCAAAAACACCCAAACCACCCAAATTACCAAACAACACCCAAACCACCCAATCACCAAAAACACCCAAACCACCCAAATTACCAAAAACACCCAAACTCACCCAAATTACCAAAAACCCCCAAATCACCAAAACACCCAAATCACCAAAAACACCCAAACCACCCAAATCACCAAAAACACCCAAACCACCCAAAATCACCAAAAACACCCAAATCACCAAAAACACCCAAATCACCAAATTACCAAAACCACCCAAATCACCAAAAACACCCAAACCACCCAAATCACCAAAAACACCCAAACCACCCAAATCACCAAAACCCACCAAATCACCAAAAACACCCAAACCACCCAAAAACACCCAAACCACCCAAATCACCAAAAACACCCAAACCACCCAAATCACCAAAAACACCCAAACCACCCAAATCACCAAAACACCCAAATCACCAAAAACACCCAAATCACCAAAAACACCCAAACCACCCAAATCACCAAAAACACCCAAACCACCCAAATCACCAAAAACACCCAAACCACCCAAATCACCAAAAACACCCAAACCACCCAAATCACCAAAAACACCCAAACCACCCAAATCACCAAAAACACCCAAACCACCCAAATCACCAAAAACACCCAAACCACCCAAATAACCAAAAACACCCAAACCACCCAAATCACCAAAAACACCCAAACCACCCAAATCACCAAAAACACCCAAACCACCCAAATCACCAAAAACACCCAAACCACCCAAATCACCAAAAACACCCAAACCACCCAAATCACCAAAAACACCCAAACCACCCAAATCCACCAAACACCAAAAACACCCAAACCACCCAAATCACCAAAAACACCCAAACACCAAAAACACCCAAACCACCCAAATCACCAAAAACACCCAAACCACCCAAATCACCAAAAACACCCACCCAAAACCACCCAAATCACCAAAAACACCCAAACCACCCAAATCACCAAAAACACCCAAACCACCCAAATCACCAAAAACACCCAAACCACCCAAATCACCAAAAACACCCAAACCACCCAAATCACCAAAAACACCCAAACCACCCAAATCACCAAAAACACCCAACCACCCAAACCACCAAAAACACCCAAACCACCCAAATCACCAAAAACACCCAAACCACCCAAATTACCAAAAACACCCAAACCACCCAAATTACCAAAAACACCCAAATCACCAAAAACACCCAAACCACCCAAATTACCAAAAACACCCAAATCACCAAAAACACCCAAACCACCCAAATCACCAAAAACACCCAAACCACCCAAATCACCAAAAACACCCAAACACCCAAATCACCAAAAACACCCAAACCACCCAAATTACCAAAAACACCCAAATCACCCAAAAACACCAAACCACCAAATCACCAAAAACACCCAAACCACCCAAATCACCAAAAACACCCAAACCACCCAAATCACCAAAAACACCCAAACCACCCAAATCACCAAAAACACCCAAACCACCCAAATGACCAAAAACACCCAAATCGCAAAAAACACCCAAACCACCCAAATTACCAAAAACACCCAAATCACCAAAAACACCAAAACCACCCAAATCACCAAAAACACCAAACCACCCAAATCACCAAAAACACCCAAACCACCCAAATGACCAAAAACACCCAAACCACCCAAATCACCAAAAACACCCAAACCACCCAAATTACCAAAAACACCCAAATCACCAAAAACACCCAAACCACCCAAATCACCAAAAACACCCAAACACCCAAAACACCAAACCACCCAAATC
Organism: Orius laevigatus; assembly: GCA_018703685.1. NCBI lineage: Eukaryota > Metazoa > Arthropoda > Insecta > Hemiptera > Anthocoridae > Orius > Orius laevigatus. The sequence goes on from JAGWEN010001250.1 coordinate 31,559, forward strand.
ACCAAAAACACCCAAACCACCCAAATTACCAAAAACACCCAAATCACCAAAAACACCCAAATCACCCAAATCACCCAAATCACCAAAAAACACCCAAACCACCCAAATCACCAAAAACACCCAAACCACCCAAATCACCAAAAACACCCAAACCACCCAAATCACCAAAAACACCCAAACCACCCAAATCACCAAAAACACCCAAACCACCCAAATTACCAAAAACACCCAAATCACCAAAAACACCCAAACCACCCAAATACCAAAAACACCCAAATCACCAAAAACACCCAAACCACCCAAATCACCAAAAACACCCAAACCACCCAAATCACCAAAAACACCCAAACCACCCAAATCACCAAAAACACCCAAACCACCCAAATCACCAAAAACACCCAAACCACCCAAATCACCAAAAACACCCAAACCACCCAAATCACCAAAAACACCCAAACCACCCAAATCACCAAAAACACCCAAACCACCCAAATCACCAAAAACACCCAAACCACCCAAATCACCAAAAACACCCAAACCACCCAAATCACCAAAAACACCCAAACCACCCAAAAACACCCAAACCACCCAAATCACCAAAAACACCCAAATCACCAAAAACACCCAAACCACCCAAATCACCAAAAACACCCAAACCACCCAAATCACCAAAAACACCCAAACCACCCAAATCACCAAAAACACCCAAACCACCCAAATCACCAAAAACACCCAAACCACCCAAATCACCAAAAACACCCAAACCACCCAAATCACCAAAAACACCCAAACCACCCAAATCACCAAAAACACCCAAACCACCCAAATCACCAAAAACACCCAAACCACCCAAATCACCAAAAACACCCAAACCACCCAAATCACCAAAAACACCCAAACCACCCAAATCACCAAAAACACCCAAACCACCCAAATCACCAAAAACACCCAAACCACCCAAATCACCAAAAACACCCAAACCACCCAAATCACCAAAAACACCCAAATCACCAAAAACACCAAACCACCCAAATCACCAAAAACACCCAAACCACCCAAATCACCAAAAACACCCAAACCACCCAAATTACCAAAAACACCCAAACCACCCAAATCACCAAAAACACCCAAACCACCCAAATGACCAAAAACACCCAAATCGCAAAAAACACCCAAACCACCCAAATTACCAAAAACACCCAAATCACCAAAAACACCAAACCACCCAAATCACCAAAAACACCAAACCACCCAAATCACCAAAAACACCCAAACCACCCAAATGACCAAAAACACCCAAACCACCCAAATCACCAAAAACACCCAAACCACCCAAATTTAAACAAAGATTTAACCCGCTGAAAGATTTAACGTATAGCTGAATCCAAAAAAATCAATTTCAGGTTGCTTGCAGCCACTTAGGCTTTTAGGTTGCCCATGATATGGTGACGTAATCAATCAACTTGAAAGTTCAAATTGAAATCGAATTAAAATTTGAGATTATTGCCATAATTATAATGGTTCATCACCGCAAAAACATAAAATTAAGCCCAAGTTTTTAATTTCGAAAAAATTATTTTGTCGATGTTAGTTTGTTTTGTTTACTTTGATAACTATTCTTGCTTATGGACGTTCCAAGTCAACTACAATTTCAACTACAAAAAGATGTGATATCCGTACAAAAACCCTCCGTGTAAAAAACACCCCGCCTCGCAAAACTCCTTCTTCTTCAGCCGGAAAAAGATATGATATCAACTTTCCCGCCCGCCGATATGCGAGAGGTCGGTATGATTTAGAGAAAGAGGAGAGATGAAGCGCCCTTGCTCCCATTTTCAAAGCTCCCCTTGGCGGCATCGCGAAATACTTTTTATCAGGGAAATCAGTTACCTCTGCACATAATGCATCTGTAGTAAGTCTTTCAGATTGATCGATAACATAATTCTTAAATTCAATTATCATGGTTTATGCAGGTTTCCTCCACTATTACTTTTTAAATACGATAACACCTGAATAGTGATTACTGAGCAAGGAGATGCTCCTGAGCATTTGCCATCCGTCTCCTAACTTAAGTTACCCAGAACTAACGTTAACGTCTTAACAGAAATTGCACTTACAAAGTTAGTACAAAAAGTGCAAAAGTTACAAATGTACAAAAAGTTAGTTGTTCAGCATATGAAACCTTCAAAACCAGTCGTAAAAAATTCAACTTACTGTTTTCCTCTTCCAATGATGTATTTTCATTCAATAGTTCCACAATCCTAACCAGTAATCACTGATCAAGGTATTTGCATAGCTACCCATCTAATGCACCCTGTAAACAAGTATTTCGCGATGCCGCCAAGGGGAGCTTTGAAAATGGGAGCAAGGGCGCTTCATCTCTCCTCTTTCTCTAAATCATACCGACCTCTCGCATATCGGCGGGCGGGAAAGTTGATATCATATCTTTTTCCGGCTGAAGAAGAAGGAGTTTGCGAGGCGGGGTGTTTTTTACACGGAGGGTTTTTTGTAAGGTTAGTGATTCCCCAGGGGCTCGATCCTTGGTCCCTCCTTCTTCATTACATAACATCAAGTATTCCTTCATCTCTCAACACCACACCTGTTAATAATGAGCCATAATGCCTGCCAGTTAGTAATAGAGCCATAACATATACACTACACTTCAGCTATTTTTTAAAGTTTTGCCTG